>JASDQU010105374.1:99839-112157 GCA_032191745.1 Picea mariana | reverse complement strand
AAATCTTATATTCTCCCTTTAGGCTTCAATATGTTAGTAAATTCTCGGATCATCCAACTCAAGTGTCTCCTAGTTATTTGCTTTGGAAATGACACTCTTCCTCCTTTAAAGAAAACTATCCAAAAAACATCGCACTTGCACAGCGTGGTGGAAAAGTGTTAAGCATATGTTATCATCGATGTCAAAGAGGTAATGGACATGGAACATAGAAAGTATGACACACAATTAGAGGAAGTGCATGAAAGGTAAATATAAATGAAAAGGAAGACTAGAAGGTGCATAAACGACCATATGAATGCATGAAGTGAAATAGAAGAAAAGAGAGTTTGAATAGCCCTTGTAGGTGTCGATGAATAGTGACCCTTGGATCAATACAAAGGAGTAATCGTGACCGTCAAATATATATGCCAAGGTTTTTTTTGTGTGTTTATCCAAAATGATCAAGATTAGATCTTGGATAAATATCTATCCAAATCAACGACCATCATCAACCTGGGTTGTATTTCGATACCACAAAGGGAAAACAATCTAAAGATATTTGGAGTCAACCTATCAGAGTTTAGAGTTGGAGGAATACTCCAATGAGATATATTTCGATAGACGATCGATATTTTCTTGGAGCAACTGGATCAATGGTTTAGAAGAAGATGTGTGCACGTATTCTATTGGAATCCAACTATAAGAGTGGTAGAACGTTGAAGGAAGAAGTCCCTGATCTATGGTATGAATTAATTCAGAGTGTTCTAGATCGTTGGATTCATAGAAGACACGTCGCAGTGTCTTTCAGAGCTATATTAAAGAGACTTGTTAAACAAATGGTAAATATTTATTCAAAGTATCCAAATCAATGGCTAGGATGATGACACATGGCAGCATATGCAGAAGGATTGAAGGATGAAAGGATCAATCTTGCAAAAGAAGTCACATAGGTGATTGAGTCTGCCAAGAGTGCACATAAGAACAAGAGGATGACCTATGACGTAGTTCCGAGGTAAAGTACGACAAATAAAAAATCAATAGAGTGGACCTGGATCAACATATGTTGGTGCTACAACGTGAATATGGATGTGCAATGATCGCAGGGGGGCTTGAGCTAGTGTGATGAACAATGCAATGGAGTTTGATGAAATGAATCATGTGTGATGAGTGATGGAGTGGATTGTGATGGAATGAGTGGAAATTCGACAACCAGGTAAGTGAGTCACCAAGGGTGTGCTCACAATCTTGTGGGGCAAAGTGGGTGTGTTTCACGGAAAGTGCGACAAGTTGAAGACTTGAAGTCTTATGCTCCTATTTTTTCTGCGCAGTATGTGTTTTGTAAACAAAAACATGAATTGTTGTGACAATGAGCATTTGATCAACATTAACAGCACTAACACCAGACTTAATCCCACCAAACGTTTCTTGTAGATCCACCATAGATCCAAGAGCACCAGAGAGCGGGATTATGTCAACGAATTGTCGTTCCTTTGTCAACGAATGAGTGTTCCTTTGTCACCACATCAACAAAGGAGTCAATCAAATTCAATGGATTAGAACCAAAATCAACCAATTCACCAACTACCATGAAGAAATCTAATGTGTCTTTGAAGCGTAGGGTTTCCTCAGAGTTCCTCTTCATTCCATCTCCAGATCCAAATTTATATACAAATAAAAATACAATAAATAAATACAAATTATATTTATATTTAAAAATATTTATTTTTTTACTTACATTAAATTTATTTTAAATAAATTTAAATAATAAAAAACTTATATTCCAAAAAACTATCTTTTTAATATTCGATAAATCTATAATAATAAACTAATTTTAAAATTATATCAAAATACCAAATTAATATATAAAACAATAATATTAAAAAATTAATATAATATTAATATATATATATTAACTCAAAAAATTAAATTCATAAACATATACATAAATAACATGACCAAATGTGAAGTTGAATTTTGATAATTAATAAAATGACAAAGTATTAAACATACAAAGTCACTATTACTCAATCTCAATATCCCTTAAGGTCATATTACGTTACTATTACTCAATCGCCATTAAAATCGTATGGAATAAAGATTATTCCACTTAGCATCGTAATTAGAAGATTTTTCATTTTTAATCACATTCCCTTTAATATTCATCTTTAGTATGATTTGTTCCCTAAAATATCAGGGAAAGGCTTTTCATTCTTAATCACATTCTTTTCATGTGAAGGGTGATATTCCTCTTCGGAAATAGGAAAAATTGTTTATCATCATCGTTAAATTGAGCCAATCATAAGATTTTCCATATACTCTTCATATGGAGTCCACACTAATACTAACACAAAAATATATCATTAATACTAACATTCATAATAATTATTGTAATTACACGAAAATTTTAGTTAAAATTAATTACATAGTAATGGAACCATGCACGATATTTTCCATATACTCTTTGTATGGAGTACAAATGAATATTAACTAAAAAAAATAAAAAATTGCATAATACTAACTTTAAAAATGAAATGAATGTAATTACAAAGATTTGTTTTATCATTTTTATATATTTTTTATATCTAGAATACATTAATACAAATCTCAAAAAATATTTGATTAATATTGACATCAAAAATAAAATGAATGTAAATTTGTTTTTCATTTTTATATATTTTTCATATCTAGAATACATTAATACAAATGTTAAAAAATATTTTATTAATATTGATATAAAAAATTATTGTGATTACAAAGAAATTTTTATTTAAATTATATAATATTCATTTGGTAAAAAGGTTTTAGTTGAATTTAATAAATTTATCCCAATTAAATATAAAAAATAGAAAATAAATACTGGTCAAATTGACAAGTTGAATATAAAAAATAGAAAGTAAATGAAAGATCATAATAATTTACAAAATTTATAATATTGTTTACATTGTTAAGTACTTGTTCTCATATAAAATTAATCACATCAAAATCAAAATTACTTGAAATTGACAACAATTTTTTTTTTAATTTTTAGTAAATAAAAGTCAACAATCTGATGTAAAAGTTGCTACATGTGTTTTTTATTTTTTATTTTTGTTTTTGTTTTTTTATTTAAAAAAATAAAATTATTCTCTCACAATTAAGAAATGCAATGAATGAAATTTAAAAATTTAAAAATTCAAAGAAATATGATTTGCAAATAAAAAATGTACACCCTACTTTGACAATGACTTATAAAAAAAGCTATTGATATTAATTATGAAAGGCATGAACATCTTCTTCATTTTAATATATTATATGGTTTATGTGAAGCAATGTAGCAAATTGTCAAAGTAATTAATATAATTTCTATGGAGGATGTTTGAGGGAGCACTCATAGTCTCTTAACAATAACAAATTTAATATATGTTTAATTTTCAATGTAGTGTTTTGTAAATATTAGTAATGATGTATTTAGGTGGGTTTTAATTGGTATTATTGATGATGATAGTGATGATGATGATGATGTTTATAAGTGGATTTTAACATAATCTATAACAAAGGTAACAAAATAATCCAAATAATAGCTTTAATAAAAATATTAACACGAATTCAAATATAAAGAGAGGTTTGTTGTATTATGATAATGGTAATGAATTACAATAGATCGTATCATGATTTGAAAAAAGGGTGAATTTTTGTTTGTCATCCTAACAACTATGACCCTTGATAATGCCCCTTGATAGGAAATATGAATGTTAGATGTTGCATACACTATATGAATAGTTCGGTTTGGTAAAATTGAGTAAAATAAAGCCATGTTTGGTAAAATTGAGTAAAAATAAGGAGATTGAATTGGATAAACATTCATTTTTAAATTACACATTTTTTAAAATATGAAACACAATTTTTTATAATGTTTTACAATTTTATATTCTTCGCGATTTCTTAACTTAGAAAACAATAATAAACTTTATGTTTTCATTTCTACCATATTTAAATATAAAGATGGTATTTTGAAGAATATTTAATTCAATTTTTTTTGTTTGTGTAATAAATTTTGTTGGTAGATAAACATAGTTATCATTATCACCATCATCACTATCATATATAGCAATATTTAAAGATAAAGTTAATAATTTTCATCTAGAAAATGGCATTTATATGTAGTAATTTATATTAATCATTATWAAATAGTAGCAACATAATATTTAGAGGATAAGAGTGGTGACTATATATGATCTCATGTATGGGACTAGGGATAAATGGTACTTGAAATAAAATCATCCCATGGTTGTAGATGATCCCACTGTTGTAGCCTCATTAATGACAATATAGAACACTGACTTTCTTGCAAATACTATTTAGGATAAAATCACCTTTTGGTCATGTATTAAGACCAAAACTTGCTTTTGACTAAATAAGAGCTTGTCTTTCTTAGACATAAGGAAATATATTAAAAACCCAATACATAGACACATCTAGCATGAGTGGAAGTATGCTCCCTTATGAACCACTACTGGGTCATTTCTTGTTGGGAGGGAGAAATAACCAGGAAGGAGAAGAGAGGATCCAAAAGCAGTGGTGGTGTCTAAAGAAACCATTGCACTGAACCACATTTAATATTCATGATCTGATAATAATAGACCAATATAAGGTATCATCTATAAATAGGTTTGGTCCATGACCAAACCAAACAACCACGAAACATGTCAAACGTACCTGCCCATAAAACAAGGATCTAGAATGCAAATTGGACATGGCCAACTGATTAGTTTAGTCAGTGGTAGGACCTAAGAATTGTTCAACTCCATTAATATGAAAAGGTGAGATTTACCAAGGAACCCAATGTTACAACACCCCTTCCTAACCTTAGCTTGGAGGAAAACAAATTATATAGACCCCACACCCAAAATTTGTTATAATTACAAAATTTGATCAAGCATGGTACAACAACACTCTTGAAGAACTTTGAACATTATCACCAACAACATTGCTCAATACAAACATGTACTCATCGATTGAAAAATTGTTGTCCAAAACACAAACCTAGTCGATCATTCGACAACTACTCAAAGAATAACAACTAGTCGAAGCTCTCAATCGAAAAACACTAATGGAACCACTAGTCAATGAACACCCCAGTAAAAATTTAGTCAATTATTATCTTTGGTCGAACCATAGTAAATCACTTACAAGGAAATCAGTAAGGAAGAGGAACGTTTCATGACTACACAACTATTGAGACACAACGATATGAAGTCCTCAAGCAACTCCTCAATTTATTCCATGGCCATCCATCATGGTAGTCATCATTGGTCCACGATTCTTTATTTCACTTCTCTCTTAGAAAGATCTAAAAGCATGATTGTGATTCAATTAATTTTTATGATGAGCATGACGATAGGGAACAAATTTGTGTGCTAGTTGATCAAAGGAAGTAGGATCAGGGTCAGGTTCACTTACTAGAGTAGAAAAACCTGGAATATTAGAAATAATGTCATATGCAACAACATTCTCAAATTATATCATGTTAGGAACAAGAAACTCATCAATTTGTTCAGCATAATCCATAGGTTGATCTCTTGGAAAAATAGTCTAAACTCCACTTGCAACAAATAAAACTTACTTGGGTGTAGCAAAGCCAAGGATAAACAAGGAGGAAAAAAAAGCATCATATCCAATACCTGTTCGAGGTGACTTCATCATAGGGGTAATAGGAAAAAAAATACCCTATCCATTCTTACCAAGTATTCCTATGGTATAGTCCATCGTACGCAACATTCAGGACCCAACATCGATAGTGTGTTTTCCAAAGACATGGGAGAAACAACAAAATAGTTATTATTTTTACAAACAATTGGACTACAATCAATAATATCAATAGTGGAAGAAGGAATAGGTGATCCTGGAAGATGAACATCATCAGTCTTCTTCTCATCATTTTGCAGTCGACAAACTTATTATTGAACATTCTATTTGCATTCCTACAAGCCCTGAATAGTCTCATCCTTATCGGTCAGGTTCAAAAGGAAGGAATCATAATCTTTTTTCAAGGACTAATATTCATCAAAAAAGCGAATGTTATCATTTTGAATAGGAGAAACTTCTTCACGAAGCTTAGCAATAGAGGCTTGTTAGTGGGAAACTTCTTCAATTATATAGGAATTGGTCTCTTCTAGCCGATAATTTTTTTCTTCAATTCATTATGTTCTATATGAGAAAGAGATGTAACTTCATTCTCTAGATCATTGATAAGGTCATCCTTGTCCTTAAGTTCAACTAAATGATTTTGGAAAACAATTTCCATGGCACTCTCGAAGACAACAACTTTCTTGGATTCCTCAATGCTAACATTATGAAATAAAAAGGATTCAAACTTCAATTGATATTTTAATCCTTCATTCTTTCATTTTAATGAAATGACTTCCTAATGTATCTGATCAATAGTTTTCTTCTCTCGAAGTGTCTGTGATCTTTTACCCATCTTAATAAATGTTTCTTAACACAATAGGCTAGTTAAGGCAAGATTGGATATCATTAATAATGATAAAAGAGCTATGCTAAGAAATAATATATTGAAATAATAATCATTATAAGAAAATACCACTAGTTGGCTCAACAAGAACAAAGGGAAGTTTTATTTTGACTATATGCAAAGGAGATTGACCTTACCAAACCTGATCTTGGGGATCAAGAGTAAGTGGCTGAGATAGTCTGTGTCTTTCCTCATTAAAGACGTTATTGTGTAGATTGCTTCTGAAGCAGTATATATGTAAGGGACATTGGAGGTCGATGCCTCTTGTTGGTATCAGATCCAAGACTTCATGCTTCACACTTCTATGACTTTCTAAGATCTTGTTCACTTAATGAAACATGTGCATATTGTAATATTTATGCAACATCTCTGCATTATTGAGTTTATTGTCATTCAACTATCTATCGACATGATTGTTATTTGTAGTAAATTTTAAGAAAATACTTTAAATCTAGTGGGATGTGAGGAAAATTTTAGTTCTGTAACGCCAAGGATTGGCATCTGTGATCATAGGTTGTTCCCTATTATCATGGCTATTTTATCTAATTTGATTATATTTTTTTATATGAATCCTTCCATGGATACACTTAACTTTACAGAAGTCTCTACTTTAGTAGATAATATTCCCATGACTTCTATAGAAAAATGACGAGCTTCATCAACACTTTCAGGAACAACTTTAGACAAAAGTTTAATCTCCATCCATGAGCCTGATTCTTCAGAACAATAGTAGCTTCCTCCTATCCATACACAAGATGTTCATAAATTAAAATGGTGTAATTACATGCCTCATTCGATTATCAAAGTCTACTGTATTGACATTCCTTTCTCTAATCATGAAGATCTAGTGAAGAATACCTTAATAGACAAAGATCTAATTTACTTTGGAAAAATATAGGGATATTCTTATGCTCATATAGGTGCAATAAAGTTTGGATTCAATCCTTTATTCAAACCATATATTCCTCTATCTTCCTTGGTCCGTGTCATCGATATTAGACATAATAAATTCTCTGATTATTTAGTTGGTGTATTTTTTGCACCTCCCCTTGATGGCCCCACCTTTGCAACCATTTTTCCTAAATACTTTGTTTCACTTTATGATCCTTATATATATATATATATATATATATATATAAATAAATTCTTAAAATATTATATTCTCCCTTTAGGCTTCAATATGTCAGTAAATTCTTGGATCATCCAACTTAAGTCTCATTTTTATTCACTTTAACAATGACACTCTTCCTCCTTTAAAGAAAACTATCCAAAAAACTTTGCACTTGCACAACGTGGTGGAAAAGTGTTAACCATATGTTATCATTGATGTCAAAGAGGTAGTGGACATGGTGCGTAGACAGTATGGCACACAGGTAGAGGAAGTGCATGAAAGGTAAATATAAATGCATAGGAAGACTAAAAGGCACATATACGACCATAGGAATGCATGAACTGAAATTGAAGAAAACAAAGTTTGAATAACCCTTGCAGGCGTCGATGAATAATGACCCTTGGATTGTAACAAAGGAGTAATCGTGACCACCAAATATATATGCCAAGGTTTTTTTTTTTTTGTTTATCCAAAACGATCAAGATTATATCTTGGATAACTATCTATCCAAATCAACGACTATCATCTACCCTATGTCAGAGTTCGATACTGCAAAGGGAAAACAATATAAAGATCTTCGGAGTCAACCTATCATAGTTTAGAGTTGGAGGAATACTCCAACGAGATATAGTCTGATAGACGGTCAATATTTTATTGGAGCAACTGAATCAACACTTCAGAAGAATATGCGCAAAAGTCTTCTATTGGAATCCAACTGCAAGAGTGGTAGAACGTTGAAGGAAGAAGTCCCTTATGTATGGTATGAATTAATTCAGAGTTTTCTAGATCGATGGATTTGGAGAAGACATATGGTAGTGTCTTTTAGAGCTATATGAATCATACTTGTTAAACAAATGGTAAATATTTATTCAGAGTATCCAAATCAATGGCTAGGATGATGACACATGACAACATATGCAGAAGGATTGAAGGACGAAATGATCAATCGTGCAAAATAAGTCACATAGGTGATTGAGTCTTCCAAGAGTGCATGTAAGAACAAGAGGATGACCTACGATGTAGTCATGAAGTAAAGTATGTCTGAGAAAATTCAATAGAGTGGACCCGAATCAACATATGTTGGTGCTACAACGTGAATATGGATGTGCAATGATCGTAGGAGGCCTTGAGATAGTGTGATGAACAATGCAGTGGAGTGTGATGAACTAAAGCATGTGTGATGAGTGATGGAGTGGATTGTGATGGAATGAGTGGCAATTTGATAGTCAAGTAAGTGAATCACCAAGGGTGCACTCACAATATTGTAGGGAGAAGTGAGTGTATTACAGGGAAAGTGTGACAGGTTGAAGACTTGAAGTCTTGTGCTCCTATTTTGTCTACGCAGTATGTGTTCTATAAACCAAAATGTGAATTGTTGTGACAATTAATGTTTTGGTAAAATAAGGAAAACTTGTGCAATTTTATTTAGTCAAAGAATGTTTGGCTGCAACTGAACAAGAAATATTCTTAATTTAGATAGTAGTGTGTCCACATACAACTAGATGAAGTTTGATCTGGTCAAGACACATCGACGATGTAATTATTATGAGTCCACAAACTTAATGAACCTTGATCTTGCCAAGGTTTTTCCACAATGTAACTATTATGAGTCCACATACGATTAGTTGAACTATGGCAAAGGTGTTATAAATAGAGATGTGGTTTGATCACATAATAAAAAGGTATGTAGTAGGACGAGGTTTGGTACCATTGGAAAGGAGAATAACTTGAGAGATATCAAATTGTCTTAATTTGTAGATAAAGGTTTTTGAAAAGGTCTATTCATGTAAAAAAAAAAAATTAGAAAACTGAATATAGGGTGGCAAGGTGGTGCTAGGGTGAGTTGAAGCTCACTGATTATTGGAGTCCTCATCATCTATGACAGGTTGGTGATAAAGAGGATTGGTGTCCTCATTATCTATGATAGGTTGGTACCTAAGAGGATTGGTTCCCTCATTATCTACGATGGGTGGGTGCCTATCAAGATGAAAAACTATAATTGTATGTTGGTGCTTACAAAAGAACATAAAGAAATATGCTTTATGGTTTTCTCCAACATTGGGTTTCCACGTAGAAATCTTGGTGTACTGTGTTTTCTATGTTGTTTTGATTTCTTCATGAATTGGTGATTAAGTAATCACTTCTAAATAACATTAAATCATTGAAAGGAAATAAATTAGAGAAAATTGATGCAATATTGGTTCACCCCCCCCTCCCCTTCCAATATTGTTGTGAGTTTCAACAATTGGTATTAGAGAAGGTTCCTTTAGTAATAACCTAACAAGGTGAAGGAAGATCACACAAAAAATATGGAAATTCAATTTTCCTTTTCTTCTTAAACCAAACCTCCTCTACTCAATGGAACACATTTTTCATTTTAAAAAGTTAGAATGAATACCTACTTGATGTCTCTTGGTATGGAATTCTATCATATCGCGGTAGATGGTTATTAAATTCCAGAAAATCTTCCAACTAATGAAGTTGGTAAGAAGAATTACTACAATAATGCAAGATATGTGAATGGTATCCGAGGTGGGCTTGCAGAAACAAAATTTGTTAAAGTGATGCAGTTGGAATCCACAAAGGAGATATGGGACAAACTGGTAAATGTTGGTTTACTTATGGGTTGACCCATGTTCTAACTATAGGACTACCAACTTCCCTTATTCCATTGGCCATCCTTGATACTAGAAGGAAACCAAACGCACAAAGTGTATTGCATAGTCTCACCTGAGATGGCTTCTATGGGTGGTTATAGGACTCAGATGTCTACCACCCTGGGATGGGATGTGTATCTCTCAGAGGCATTTAACCTACGTATTTTTAACCTTCAAACCCTCATTATATGTTATTCCATACCACTGTTGCAACTATTCTAATAGGACTTCATTAACCATTATAGCCGCATGTGTTCAATGACAAGTATTTATTTACTGTAACACAATATTTTAATCTAAACACTATCTATAACATTCATTTATTTAGAGCTATTATGGAGATTCCCTTAGTTTATTCTTAGTGCACAGTGTTATTTCCTTTATCATTTAACATGTTCATCATAACCTTACTAAATAAAATTCAATCATAAGCACCTCATACATTCATACAAAACAAATATATATCATGGTTCACCCACCCCGGGGCTACGTCCACAAATATTTGTCGCTTGGGCTCTTTATTCATATTCATGCAAAATCTAGTGTTGCGCATTGTACAATTCTTCCACCATTACATTCAATCTCCACAGATCGAACAGGTATTTGAACAAGACATTCACTCAAATCGAGGACCTACTACAACCTCAACAATACACACTCTCTAACATTCTCATGGTCCTAATACATTCTACTTATACAAAACTAGGACAAGGCCATTACAAAAACCCTAAAACTAAGAAGATTAGGTTTGTCCACTTTCTCCTTGACTTAATCTCAGTTGGTCCTCAATCCAACCATTGCTCTAAGTTGACACTTGTCCACTTTCCAACTACTCTGCAACATTTTTTCCACTTTGTAACTTCTTTTCTCGGCGCTGCTTTTTCCTCTTTTTCTAATGCTGCTTTTCCTCTATTTTCGGCATGCTCTCTTATTTTCTGCCACTGATTTGATTCCTTCAAAAATTCTTTGATTCTCCCCAAAATTGGCCCATGCCAACAAGCCCCCAACACTGACATCGTGACTCATCCCAATTCACTCACATACTCCTACATATTTTACTTCCTGTGACAATGCTTCATACATCTCTTCTATATGTTGGCATTGCTCCTTAGCCTGATTTCTCTTCTCCACCATGGCTTCTACCATCTGCATGGTGACTGGAGGACTTAATATATCTCATCCCTCCAAGTCTATCTATTCCACCCGTGATTTTTTTGCATCAACCTCCATTACCAATTGTTCAGCCTTATCCTGCAGAGGCTCCAGCTGAGCTTGTCTTGGAATTTTCCGCGCCTGTACTACTTTCTCTTCTTCATGTAGGCTCTTCATCTCTGCAGCTATATTAATCTTTTCTGGTAGTGACATTGTCTTTTGTCATTGTTGTTGTGCTGGTTTTTCCACATGGGTGAGAAAAAACACAACACTTACTTGCCTAGTTAAGTTAGCTAAACAAGAAAGAGGTTTGTGAGTTGATTAGATAACCAAATACACATGAAACAAGTAAATACAAATAAAAACAAAAGGAAATAAATATTAGAGAATCTTGCAAGAACTAGAACCATGAAAACAAATAATGACAATCATATAGCTAGCAATGGATCAGTGTATTGATATGATACAACCATAGAGAAAGGTAGGTACTTATGAATCCCCTCTGTCTCCCTGGGAGGGATCTTGAGTTCCCTAATAGAGATCTCTTCTCTTAATACAATGGCAATGAAAATGCTGAAGAAATACAATGCCAAGCCTCTCAAGAGGTGAGTGGAATGGCCCTTGTTATAGTGATTGCATGATTTGAAGAGAAAAGAGGATTCTTCAAGAAGAATTCTTACAGCATAACAATACCTTGAAGTTCTTATTTTTGTAGCACAACCATGGCACATATTTATATTGTTTGATCATGGAAAGATAAAACTAGTTCATAGTGTGAAGAAGGGGCCTTTTAGGGTACTTCCTAGCCCTTGACTAGCCTCCAAGCTAGATTTATCTTAGATCTGAGTGTCAAATCATGTTGGGGGTCGAAATAGAAGTGGTTGAGAGGACAATAAGATTCATAAATG
>JASDQU010105374.1:60702-83248 GCA_032191745.1 Picea mariana | reverse complement strand
TTTCTATGCCTCACAGGACACTAGGAAAATCATGGCATCCTAGTGGAGGGAAGACAAAAAATTCACGAAGAGGACTACTGGCTGGTACCCAACAGTCAATCTTAGGGAACCGTACGCCTATCTCATGGCCCTTCTCTACAGGTTGCATGGGGAGAAAGACTGCTCTCAGTTTTCGAAAGCTTGGATGCCTCTGGCTTTTACAGTCGCCATTTCAGGCACCAGTTTCAATTGGGGTGCTATCATTTCTAAACAGTTGAGCACCTACATAAAATAGGCTCAGGCACCAAAGGAGGGAGATACCCCGTCCTTCTACATGGCCTTGTATCTACTGGACATCATCTATTCGAGGAATGCTTTTGCTGGGATTAACTTGAATTGGCACCCTTCAGAGCTTGCAGTCCATGTATACTTCAACATATTGTGGGAAAATAGGTACAATAAATCCTATGCTGTTATCTGTGATCATTTTATTGTGCCCATTTACTTCTTGCTCTTTAGTAAATAATTCCCTATATTATCAGGGGAAGCAAAGAAGGTCATAGTCAAAATTGGTCACTGGTATTTAGATGAATGAGAAACCTACATCAAAGTTTTTGGTGCCACAGGGGTCCCCCATTTATTGCCCATTTATGTTCCCGATCGGCAAGTGTTAGGATAAATCTACTATCAAACCATCCTACAAGGATACAATGCAACTTTAGTGAAAGACAAGAAGTGGGATTTCATACCGTATGGGTTTCATATCAGATTCTGCATGGTCAAAGACATCGTGCATGCTAAACAACTTGGGCTAGGTCAATTTGAATTTCGGTTCCAAACTGGCTGATTCCGCAAACATGATCCCAAGGGATTGGTCCTACAACACGCGTCACAGGTATCATCATGTTGGTCCCATGCCCATGATCAGTTTCAGGATGAAATTTTCACTGAGAATGCTCAATACTGGGATGTGGTGGTAGCCATGAAGGTTGATCCTAGAGGAACCTGGTTTATAGCCATGAACCACGAAGAGCAGGCCACATTGTTGTAGTAGGCAGTTCAAGTAATTGGTCGAGGCCCTGAAGAAAAAATAACATATGAATTGGAGGAAGAGACAAATGATTCCCAAGAAGACATTGAGGTTGTAGAAACCCATTAGGGATCCCCAATACAAATTAGAGTTTCCCCTGAAGATCAAATGGCTCGAGAGAGTGGCACACTTTTATACCAACAAGCTCAACTACTAATGAAGTAGATGTAGGATGACCTGTATATTTCCATAAGACTTGTGATTCCAACTACTGTCCAAAGTGTCTTGACAGAGTCAAGTGGCCTCGGTCCCACAGGTCCTGATAACACCAATGGGTTAGGTAATCTCAAATCCATGACACCACCAATCGACCCCTCAAAAGGAGGAACAACTCAACCAGAGACAGGTCAGGTGTTGATAGAAAAAGAAACTCCCAATCCATTGAGCACACTTATACATATATACAACGACGACGAGAGCCCAATGACCCCTAGTGGAACCCCGATACACGTCCAAAAAGAATAAGGTCCTGAAAAGACTCCTTCCCCATGTCCTGAAAAGCCCTCTTCCCCTAGACTCGAGGATCATGATGAGGAGGTCCCACAAAAGGAAGCTGAAGCCGAAGGTGGTCTTAATGTAGAAAAGTCTGANGATAGAAAAAGAAACTCCCAATCCCTTGAGCACACTTATACATATATACAACGACGACGAGAGCCCAATGACCCCTAGTGGAACCCCGATACACGTCCAAAAAGAATAAGGTCCTGAAAAGACTCCTTCCCCATGTCCTGAAAAGCCCTCTTCCCCTAGACTCGAGGATCATGATGAGAAGGTCCCACAAAAGGAAGCTGAAGCCGAAGGTGGTCTTAATGTAGAAAAGTCTGATGAACCGGAAATAGATGCAGGCCTCAGTGACGAGCCTCCGCAAAAGGAAATCGGTAGTTCCATGACTGATGAGCAAGTAAGTGACAAGTCTATACCCAACACCTCTATTGTACCCAATACTCATATCCCTAGTGAGCACCAAGTAGAAGTTGGATGTACAAGGTAGAATGAAGAAGTTCGAGAGCCCACTCTTGAACAAATATACACTGCAGGAAGCTTGGGAAACAATCTCACATGGGGTGATCAATAGATACCAGACCTAGTATATGAGGTCACAGACATCTATGCGATCTCCTATGATCAAAAGAGAAAGGCTATCGTTCAGAGGATGAAAAGAAGAGAAGAATCACCTTGGATCATTCCATCATAGTCACCACTGAGGAGAATTTAATCAATACATTAGACGCTCGTACGTATGAGCTAATTGGTGTGGGAAGAGCCCTCTCAGAGGATGCCCATGACAGAGCTAGGAGAGATGAAAAGGAGATTTCCACCACCCAAAAGGAGCTCAAAATATTTCACAATCTTTCCAATTACTATAAGGGTGCTACATAGACCGTTGTGTATCTAAAAGATGAATTCGGTAAATTTTATGATGAGTTCAAGAAGGAAAGACACCTATTAATCTCAAATATAGATGAATTTTAGGAAGACACTTTCATGGCACTCCCGACATGTAAGGAAATGGAGTGATGGTATGAGAAGGTGCAGCAGGTGGTGGAAAATCTCGAGTATATTGAGGCAATCCAGAAAGGACAAAAAAAGGAAGACCATGACATTCGGCTAGTAAGTAAAAGTAGTCTCAATCACATGAAGTGATCGACCAAATACTGGGCTAAAATGTCTCGAGTTCCACATGGAGAAATCCAAGAACAATGGACCAGATGTCATAAGCAATGGGATAAAATAAATAAAATAATGAAAGATATCAGACTCCTCGAGTTTGGTACCCCCAATATGTTTATCTATCTAAGCGAAATAATCAAGATGTGTGCCGAACAAGATGCATTATGGGTCGAAGAACATGCAAAGGTCACCGATGCAAAGCCAGGGCAAGTGAAATAGTTAGTAGGACATCCAATCAAAGCCCAAACCATGCTTCAACAATTGAACTTCAGTCTTGCAATGTATCGGGCGCACGCAACAAACATCAGAGGGATATATCTGGCTCCAATGGAACAACACAGATTTCCAAGGGCCAACACTTGTGAAGAACTCTTTATCAGATGGTATGAATGTGAAATAAGCCACCCTTTTGAAGAAACATCTTGGGTGGAATGTTGAAATACTGTTAGATAATAACGCCATGTGGTCATTTTGACTAGATCAAATTGTTTAATCCCTCAAATGAAGCAATTTTAACACATTAATGAGAATAAGATCACTTGGAAGCAGTTCAAAAATTATGTCCAAAAGGAGTACCTCCCATAGCATTTCTATGACAAGAAAATGCAAGAGTTATTTGAACTCAGGCTGGCAAGCAAGACTATGGTGGAATATGAGAAGAATTTATTGGGGTTGTTAAAGCATTTCAGGTTCATAAATGACGAGAAGGTGAAAATACAAAGGTTTTTGAGTTGGTTGCTATCATTTTATAAAGAAAATATTCGGTATGATGAGCCCAAGACCTTAAATGGGGACATCAGGAAAGATAAGTACCCGTATGAGAGAAGACAAGGCATAGAATCCATGTATAAGTATTGAAAGGATAAGAAGAAGGAGAATTATTATCAGAGGAAGAAGGGATTCAAACCTCCTTTCAGTATAAATGAGCCTAATAAAAATCATCAAGATCAGTATGCCAAGGATGAATCCAATAAATAAGAGTCCTTGGGAAAAAGGGGAAGATCACCAATACAATTTTGGGGATGCAAAGAAGATGACATGTACAAGGATGTCCCACACAGAAAGGACAGATTGAAGATCGTGCACAACATCTAAGAGACTACAACAATCAAAGACATGGGAATAATTTATGCAACCTTAGATGATTGACAAGAAGAATACCAATCCAACATGATGGAGGTGGAATGTAAGATCATAAATTATCCTGTTGCTATTTTAATTTATTCAGGAGAAAGTCATTGTTACATTTATATTAAAATAGTGAATAGATTACATTTGCAGAAAAGTAAGCTTGGGAAATCAATTTTGGTTCAGCTAGCCAATGGAACCAAAAGGAGAATCGATGATAAGGTCATAAGTTGTTCCAAAAGTATTAATGGTGTGAATACTAGTGTTGATCTAAATATCATACCATTGGGGTCTTATGATATTCTAATTGGAATGGATTGGTTGACATCATGTTGTCCTAGATTGTCACAGAAAGAAACTTACATGCTTTGATTGATATGGAAAACAAAGCACTGTGAAAGGAGTTCCAAGACCCATATCAATAAGGGATATTTCAGCCTTACATTTGAAGAGATGTTTCAGAAAAGGATGTTAATTGTATGCATCCCATGTGGAGGAGCCAGAAAATAGAAAGGGGCCCAAACTTGAATATTTCTCGATACTACAAGAATTCGAGGATGTATTCCAAGAAATACTAGGGTTTCCACCAAAAAGAGAGATATATTTCTCTATTGATTTAGTGCCAGAAGCTGCCTCGGTGTCAAAAACACCTTACTGAATGAGTACACCAGAGTTAAAAGAATTAAAAACGTAGTTTGACGAATTTCTAAAGAAAGGGTACATACACCCAAGTTTTTCAGTTTGGGGAGCACCAATACTCTTTGTCAAAAAGAAATATGGGACCCTGAGGTTATGTATTGACTTTCGACAGCTAAACAAGTCCACTATCAAGAACAAGTACCATCTACCCATAATTGATGACCTCTTTGATCAGCTAAGAGGGGAAATGATATTTTCAAAGATAGACTTGAGATCAGGATACCATCAGGTAAGAATCAAGGGAGAAGACATCCATAAGACAACCTTTAGAACCATGTATGGGCATTATGAATTTGCAGTGGTGCCATTTGGACTAAACAATTCACTAGTTGTCTTTATATGTTTAATGAATGGCATATTCATAAATTATTTCGATAATTTTGTCATAGTATTCCTGGATGACATACTTTTCTATTCCACATCTGAAAAGGAACATGAACATCACCTAAGACTAGTATTGCAAGTGTTGAGACAATGATAGTCATGTTCCAAGATGAGTAAGTGTTATTTTTACCAAGAACATAACCATTACTTGGGACACGTTATTTCATAACAAGGCATAGCAGTCGATCCAAAGAATATTGAAGCCATTAGAGGATGTCCAACACCTAATAATGTTTCAAAATTCATATATTTTATGGGGTTAGCTGGTTACTACATAAGATTCATAGTAGGGTTCTCTAAAATTTCTCATCCCATCACTTATTTGGAAAAGAAGGGAATTAAATTTGAATGGACATATGAATGTGAAGAGAACTTTAATTTGTTGAAGGAATTACTTACTAGTGCACCTGTGTTAAATATTGTTGACCCAAATGAATTTTTTTTGGTATGCACAGATGCATGTAAGGAAGGTCTTGGTGGAGTCCTCACTCAAAATGGACATGTCATTGGTTATGAGTCCCGAAGCTTAAGGAACATGAGAGGAAATATTCCACACATTACTTGGAGCTTGCTTCCATTGTTTACACATTAAAGATGCGGATGAATTATCTCATGGGAAAGAGATTTCAATTGAGAATAGACCACAGTGGTCTGAGTATCTTTTTCAACAACCAACTTTGAATGCCAGGAAAACGAGATGGATGGAATTTTTAAGTGAATACGACTTTGATATCAAGCATATCAAAGGAAAAGAAAATAAATTTGTGGATGCACTTAGTAGAAGAGTGCATGTCATGCATGCTACAATTGTTAGTATGCATCAGTGAGACTTAAAGAGAAAATTTTTATATGTTGTTGTTACAGATCAACATTACCTACAGGTAAAGGAAACATTACATCAAGGATATGTACAATAGAAAATGAAAGAGTATGATATGAAGGAATATGGATTACTTATATATAAAAATAGAATTTATGTTCCTTGTTCTGGAGAACTTAGGAATCTCGTGCTAAAATAAATGCATAACGTTCCATATGTTAGATATCTCGGTTACCAGAAAACAAGTATAGAAGTAGGAAGCCGATTATTTTGGATGGGAATAAAAGAGGATGTTGTTGATTACATCTCCAGATGTATGAAATGTTAGAAAGTGAAGGATGAGGATATGTACCCAACGGGTTTTCTACAACCATTACCAATTCCATAGAAGAAACGAGAAGTGATAATCATTGACTTTATAACTAAATTTCCCAGGACAACAAGACAACATGATTCAATCATGGTAGTGGTTGACAAATTGACAAAGGATGCTCATTGTGTTCCTATAAGAAAGCACATACAACAACTAATATTGCAGAAATTTACATGAGGGAGATTTCTAAGTTGCATGGGATAACCAGGACAATTATCTTGGACAAAGACACAAAGTTTACTTCAAATTTATGGAAGGGGTTATTTAAAGGATTTGGTACAAATATGAACTTTAGTACAACTTACCATCCACAGTCATATGGGAAGATGGAGAGATTCAACTGAGTAATTGAAGACATGTTGAGAATGTATGTGATGAATAAGCCATCTAAGTGGGAAGATTCGTTGCACTTGGTTGAGTTTGCCTATAATAATGGGTATCGAAAATGAGCCATTGAAAATGAAAATGAAGATCCGTAATAAATAAAATACTCCATTGAAAATGAGCCCATTTGAATCTTTTTACGGTAATAAATAAANCTAAGTTGCATGGGATAACCAGGACAATTATCTTGGACAAAGACACAAAGTTTACTTCAAATTTATGGAAGGGGTTATTTAAAGGATTTGGTACAAATATGAATTTTAGTACAACTTACCATCCACAGTCATATGGGAATATGGAGAGATTCAACTGAGTAATTGAAGACATGTTGAGAATGTATGTGATGAATAAGCCATCTAAGTGGGAAGATTCGTTGCACTTGGTTGAGTTTGCCTATAATAATGGGTATCGAAAATGAGCCATTGAAAATGAAAATGAAAATCCGTAATAAATAAAATACTCCATTGAAAATGAGCCCATTTGAATATTTTTACGGTAATAAATAAAATACTCCAGTGAGATGGGACAACCTAGTAGATAGACTAGTACTTGGGCCAGATTTTCTCAAGGAAATGGAAGACCAGATGGTTAAGATTAAGCAGAATTTAAAGGAAGCTCGGGATAGATAGAAAATTTATGCAGACAAGAATAAGACAACAAGAGAATTTAAAGTGGGGGAGCATGTTCTTTTGAATGTGAATCCCAATTCTGTGGTCCATTTGAGATATTGGACAAAATATAACCAGTTACATACATGCTTTCATTTCATTCTTCCATGAATCTGCATAATGTATTTCATATCTCTTTGCTAAAGAAATATGTACATGATCCTAACCATGTTATTTGTTGGAATCTAATTCAGGTAGAGACAGAGGGAGAATTCAGGTCCAGCTAGTGTGAATACTAGACAAAAAAGTCAAAATGCTCTAGAATCAAGCTATAGAGTTCGTAAAAGTTCATTGGACATGCTATAGTCATGAAGATGCTACTTGGGAACATGAAGATGCCATGCAGGCAGAGTACCTGCAACTTTTTGAATAAATTTTGTAATTTTTATTCCTATTTTTTATATGCACTGAGGACAGTGCCAAAATAAGGGGGAACGGATGTAACACCCCAGGTTTTGAGCCCCATATTAAATAATCTGTTTTCTAATTGTTGAGAGGCCAAAGTTCCCAAACAATTAAAATAGGCAATTTTGCCTAATAAATGTAATTTTTTTATCATTATTATTAATACATACATCATTGGCTACTAGATGGACAAGAACTAGAGTTATAGGGGGCTATGATTCAACAAAAGAGGGGGATTGAGAGGATAAGTGTTTATTTAATTGTTTAATTACCCATTTTTTTTAATGGGGGGTGTTGGCACAAGGGCACACCCAATGTTCATCTCAGATAGTGCACCAACAAGCCCTAACTACTGGCCCTTTCGACAACACCTGCAAAGAATTAACAGTCTCACTCAAAGTAGCAATAGGGGGTTGCAGGACACATGTGTCTACAACCATAGGAAATGCAAGTGGAATCAAGGAAACCACACACGGAGAACATCTTATTATTTCCAAGAATAAACCTACTTTGCACAGTTATATATCAGATCTAACATATTAATGCATCATCAGAGTAATAGAAGTAAAGAACACAACATCAACCACTCACAACACAAGATTATGTGGTTCACCCTCTCCCTAGGGCTTCATCCACACAATTGTTATTTATAATATATTAGGTGAAATCCTATGATTCTATATGTCCTCTTAGCTTGCAGATCTTCTCTCCTTCTCTATTCTCTCTATCTCCCTCCCCTGTGCACCCAGCTATAGGGTTGATCTTTGCACCCAGTTGATGATATTGAAACACAAAATTCTCTCTTAGTAACAACAACAATAAATCATTATACATAATCTCTCCCTATATCTAACCCATCCCAAGTCCTCTTGACCTTTATTTATACATTACAATAGCTCACCAACAGCCTTAGGCTGAAACCTAGGTGTCAAAACCCTAGATACCAAAACCCTAGGTGTCTAAAACTCTAGTTCAACTTGACCTGCATTTTTAGGGCTTTGCCAGCCTGTCTCTCCTTCCTTCCTGTGAGTTTCTCCAAAGCATCTATCGATGTATTTTTCCTCTTGCTGAGTTTTCCACGATTGTTATAACCCTAAATTGCACCAGACATGCATACCTGGCATCAGTCCATCTAACTTGCTATCTTTTCCAAGCCATCACTGAACAAGCTCTTCTAAAAATCATTGTTTTCAAGGTATAAATGCCTTGCACCACTACTACCCGTGTACACACGCTTTCTTCCCCACTACAACCCACATACACTCACACAATATAAAAAAAATGGAAATTGCATAGGATATTGGTTTTCGGGCCATCACTTAACCATTTGACCACCCATAGCCAGTTACCCCAACTGTTACTATCTATTTTTGTCTATAAAAGAAGGGGTCAGGGTCCCATTTCAAGGAGAATCACGAGAGAAAAGAATCTCTACCCATTTCATCATTCCCCCTTTGCCTGAATTGCAAGTCCTTGCCATTTCCCTAGAGACAACTAAAGAGGAGAAGAAGA
Source organism: Picea mariana (assembly GCA_032191745.1). Classification (NCBI taxonomy): domain Eukaryota; kingdom Viridiplantae; phylum Streptophyta; class Pinopsida; order Pinales; family Pinaceae; genus Picea; species Picea mariana. The sequence continues at coordinate 74,135 of JASDQU010105374.1, read as the reverse complement.
CATGGAAGAAATTTGTGCATGGTGAAGAGGATCCTAGGACCAAGTTCGAGGAGCAGTTTCGGTCTCATGTTGTAAGTGATTTTTTGTGAGATTAATATAAAAAAGTACTTCTTTATATGAATCTCACAAAAAATCACTTACAACATGAGACCGACACTGCTCCTCGAACTTGGTCCTGGGCTCGTCTTCACCATGCACCAACTTCTTCCATGTCTTATTCTCCTCTTCAATTCTTTCTAGGGAAATGGCAAGGGCTTTCAATTGGGGTAAAGGGGGAATGATGAAATGGGTAGAGTTTATTTGCTCTCATTCTTATCCTCGAAATGGGACCCCAACCCCTTCGTTTATAGGATAAAAGAGATAGTAACGGTTGGGGTAACTAGCTATGGGAGGTAAAATGGTTAAGTAACAGCCGAAAAACCACTATCCTATGCAGTTTCCATTTTTTGCAATATTCTATGAGTGTACACGGGCTGTAGTGGGGAAACAAGTGTGTGTATGTGGGAAGTAGTGGTGTAGGGCACGTATACCTTCAAAACAATGATTTTTACAAGAGCTTGTTCAATGATGGCTTGAAAAAGACAACAAGTTAGATTTTATGATTCTAGGTATGCATGTCTGGTGCAATTCAGGGTTATAACAATGATCCACCTTCCTTGCTAATCTGTCTTCCTTGATATCCTCATCCAACGACTTTCTCTCTCAGACTTCACTCCATCTTTGTTCTTCTTTAACCACTTCAACCTGATCTTAATCAACCTTCCTTCCACACAGTTTGTGTTTCTCCTTTTATTCTGTAATATTTTCTTTCTTCCATAACCAAGGGCCAATAGGCCCCCAACACTCACCTGTGACTCATCCTGAGGCACTCTGATCTAAATCTTCTGTTGTACCTCAACTTCAAACTTCACAGCCCAGTCTGTGATTCCTTCTTTGTTTCTCCACCCTATGTGTAGACTCTCTTTCTTGTGTCTGGTACCCAGTCTCAACTGCACTTGGTACCTAGACCCCTCTCCTTCTATTTTTACTGAGAGTTGTGAGGCAAATGGATATCATAGTACAATTTCAATTGGCTCCCATTAACCAATCCTTCCTTCCACTCCCCATTCAAAGTTTTTAACTGGGAAACTCCTCCTTTTGTAACATAGGCAATCTCATATGGCCCCAACCAATGTGTTCTGAACTTCCCTGGATGCTTCATGAACTTTCTATCATATACCAGTACCAGATCTCCTTGCTTAAATTATTTCTTCTTGATATGCTTGTCATGGTAGGCCTTTTCTCATTCCTTCTGAACCTACTGATGGAATCCTACAATAAATCTGTCCTCTTCTAGTTCAACCAACTATGTGAGCCTCTCTTGGACAATGCCAGTGTCATCCATATCTGTAAAGGTTGCAATTGTTAAGATAAGAACTAAATATTCCATAGCTATAACTGCATCTAGTCCATAAACCAACTTAAAGGGAGTCTGCTTTGTTAGCTTCTTACAAGTGGTTCTATATGCCCATAACACTACTGGTACACTCAAATCCCATTCATCTCTGTTTACACTGCAAATCTTCATCAATGCTATCTCCAAGATATTGTTGAAGGCTTCAACTATACCATTTGCTTGCGGGTGGTAGGGGGTTCTCTTCTGATGGTGAACTTCAAATTCGTGAGTCAAGGCTTCAATAGTCTTATTAATAAAATGTGTACCTTGATCACTTATGAGGATATTGGGGCATCCAAACCTAGTTATTATATCATCAAATATAAAATTCACAGTTGTGGTTGCACTACAGTCCTTAAGTTCTCTTTCTTCTACCCATATGGTCAAATACTATGTCGTAGTGATGATGTATCTAGCTCTTGTGCGCTTCCCTGGTGGGTTTATAGGTCCCATAAATTCAATGGTCCATTTATCAAATGCTTGTAAGGTTATTTGAGGTGCTAACATCATTTCATCTCTTCTAGAAGGTTTCCCAAATATTTGGCATACATCACAAGCTCTGTATTATTCTTTAGCATCTTTGTGTAAAGTGGCCCACCAGAGGCCAGCTCTAAGAACCTTGTGCGATGTCGCTTTTCCTACGTAGTGTCCTCCCAAGATGCCTTCATGAGATTCTTCTAAAATTAGTGGTCATTCTGCCTCCATAACACATCTTCGCAGGATCTCATCAGGTCCCATCTTATATAGTTGTCTAGCTATAAGCAAAACATATGCAGCACACACTACCAATTATTTCTTCTGAATGATTGTTTATTTGTGAGGTGATATTCCTATTGATAGGAACTGAACTATCTCGGCGAAGTGATCATCAACATTTCTAATGGCTAACAACTATGAATCCGACAGTGTATCCTCCAAACTCGTAGGTTCCTCTCCATGTTCCAACCTAGACAAGTGGACCTCGTTCATCCTTCCTGTCTTTACCACAATTTTAAAATAATATTCTTGAAATAACAGAAGCCATCTGCATATAATTTCCCCCAACACTGGATTCTTGACTAGGTATTTCAGCATGGAGTGATCAATGAACATCTTAAAGTGTCTTCCTAACAAGTAGTGATGAAACTTCTGCAGCACATACACCATGGATAAACCTTGTCTCTCAGTGGTGGTGTAATTTATCTCAGTTGTTGAGAGCTTCCTTCTAGCAAAGGATAACGGGTGGTCAATATATCATGTTCCTGGTTTTTCTAACATTGCTCCTAGTGCAATAGAATATGCATCGACATGAACATGAAATTCCTTGCTCCAATCTGGGAAAACTAGAATAGGCGCAGTAACCATTTTCTGTTTCAGTGTGTCGAAGGTGTCCTGACATTCTTATATCCATTGAAATTGAAAATGTTTCTTCAGAATATTTTCCATAGGTGTTGTTATTTGTTCATATCCCTTAATGAACTTCCTATGGTATCCAGTATGTCCCAGTGTAGTGCGCAACTATTTGACTAAAGTAGGAGGGCATAGATTGACAATAATGGAAATCTTGGATGGATCTACCAATAACCCCTGCTTACACACAATATAGCCTAACAACACTCTAAAGGGTGAAAATAAAATTCATTTCTTCAGGTTCAGGGCAATCTGACATTGCCTGCACTTATCCAACATTAGTCTTAATCATTCAATATGGTTTTTCAATAAGCTAAAAATAGTCCAATCATCAAAATATGCTTCCAGAAATTTTTGTAAAAACTCCTTGAATGCTTCGACCACTACCCTAGAAAATATGGATGGCGCATTGTTCAATCCAAAAGTCATCACTGTGTATTGGTAGGATCCCCATTCTATTTCAAACATGGTCTTATGGAGATCTTCCTTGGCAATCCTGATCTGATGGTATCCATAAAACCCATTGGTGAAGGAGTAGACTTCCTGTCCTCCCATGTTATCTAACACTTCATTAGTAAACGATGTAGGGAATGGATCATGTAGACATGCATCATTCAGCTTCCTAATATCTACACCGATTCCTATCTCTCCTATTTTCTTATCTTGAACCACCATAGGGATAATCCACTCTTATTCTTCAACAGGTTCTATGATTCCTGCTTCCAACATTCTGTCTAATTCAATATTCACTTTTTCCTTATATTTAGGGTTCAATCTATAGGGTCTTTGTTTAACTAGCCTTGCATATGGTTTCAAGGGGATCCTCATCTCTCCCATGGACCCTTTAATTCCATCCATATCATTGAACTTGGTTGGAAACATGTCCTGATATTTGTGCAATAACTCTGTGATCTTATCAATAGTGGCATCATCCCAGTAATCTCCAACATTAGCAAGCTTAGGTGCTTTCTCTATTCCAATATTGACTTTCTTGAGTTTGATTGGCTATCCAATAAAAGGTAGATTGACTCCTGGTCCTTTTATGTCTCTCTATCCTTTTTTTTCTACGATGTTCACATTCCTAGGATCATCGTCTTCATTGAAGTTGATATTGTAACATCCTTTCAATTTCTGAAGAGGTGCAGACTATTCATCCTCTTCTTTATTCATAGGGAGGCTAGGTGCTTCCTCAGATACTTTTTGTATTAAAACTTGTAAATCTTGATCTACCATAGGGTGTTGACTTAAAAATAAAAATGTAGCTACAAAGTTTTGATTCATACCTTGCCAATCTGTAGCGGTGAGGCGTAGTTCCACTTGAAGGTACCAGTTGATAGGCATTGTGTCCAGAGTATTGGTGAATTTATGCACCCACTTCTCTTGAGGAATGCAGCTCTAGGCCTCCTCACAACCTCGCACATGGTCTTTCAGAAAACTTTGACTTGTGTAGCTTACTTCACATCCTTCGACTTGTTCTAAAAATTGCATTGTCAGAAAAGTGCGACATTGTATCCAGTTCACGATGTTCCTTTTATGTGTTCCCTGCCATCATATTGTAGTAGATTTCAAAGCCTTGTCCAGTGCCAACAGTCTCTGTTGTACTAGTACAGTTTCCTCAAATTCTAGTAAGAAAGTTTCTAAGTGATTCAAACCATCAAATCTGGGTAAATTAATTACTGTTGTGTTTATCCAGCAAACCTCTCTGGTCATTCTAGCTCATCTTCATGTATATACTTCATACATTTTATTCTTCCAGTTCTCTAATGCTTCTTTCATAGTCTGATGAACATGCGTTGTCACTTCGCCATCGTAAATTCCCATCTGTTGTAGGATTAATGTAATCTTGTTGTCTTGCTATCATTTTGTACATATTGTCCAAATCATATGCGCGATCTTATTCTCTAATGGGATCTTTGTATCTGGTACCTTCATCAAGATCCAGAGGTGCGATGACCCTAATACCATCACCTTCAAACATCATTATTCTTTTCTTCAATTCAACAACAATAGAATTGTTGAAATCCAAATCAATTCCTAACAGCGTGGGATAAGGAAAACTATCATCAACTATGTCAATCACCTCGAAGTCCACAAATTTTCTGACCCCATCGATGTCCACAGGGACATGTTCTAGTCTTATGAAGTGACTCACAGCCTATTGATTGGCCATCCTAATCCTGATGGGGGAATAAATCAACTTAGGTTTTACCATTAGTTTCCAGGTATGCTTCGTCATAACATTGACCTCTGACCCTAAGTTGAGGACCACATAATCTATATCATAATCTCTGATATGAGCATTCATATGTAGCTCCTTATTTTTCCTTCTCTTTTTGGATACTTGATGTACTGCTTTATTCAATAGAGGATCTACACTTCCTATCTCATACTCTCTGATCAAATTTTGTGTCTCTTGTACAATGCTCTCATCTTTTATCAAATTAATCCAAGTGCATAAGAATTCCATGAGTCTGCTTACCTCTTTTCCTTCTCCAGGCGAAGCAGACTGATCAAAGGCCAGAGGAATTCCACATTCTCTCACTTCTAGTTGTGCCTTTGATGAAGAAGCCTGATCTCTTCCAAACTCTTTTATTGTCTCTTCAAATGTATTCTTCTCTCTTTTTTGATCAAACTCTTGTATCTTCTCTGCATCTTTTATGACTCATTATTGTTTTGTAGTCTTCCCTGGAGTCACCTTGTATTCTCTTGTAGAAGTTCCTCCTCTAGTGATAAAAGTGACTCTGGGATCTGTTCCATGAGGTTCTTCTTTTATTATTTTTACTTGTTGGTTTCCTCCTCATCATTCCTGAGGTTTGGCTAACATAGTAGGGCAATCTTCTATGACATGTTCAAATGAGTTGCATTAACTGCAAGTGGTACAAGGGTTTTGACAGTCCCTTTCCAAATGACCTGGCTGTGTGCAGTTATAAAAAATGATTTGGCCTCGACCTTGACCCATGCCTCCTCCTCATCCTCTTCCTCTAAATCCACCATGAGGGTTGAAGTTTCCTCTTAGAGGGGAATTATGCTGCGTATTGTTCCCTTCTTGATGTAATTTGCCTTGAATTTTGTAGATATCCCTTGATCTTTCATGCAAGAGGTTGTAAGCTCTGCAGTCCTTCTCATCATGGCCCACATATTTACAGAATGTGTAGTAGATGTTCATAGGCATATGAACATATTTTTACATGTAATAGCATTCTCCAGGGCAATGTATATTTCTACATACATCACACCAAGGTAGAGTAACTTGCTTCAAAGGGATCGGAGCTCCAGGAGCCAAGTATTCATGAAATAGAGGACAATGCTCCTTGTCATGGCCTTCTGATTTGGATCTAATGCACCAAATGTATTCTCTCTTATATTTTCCCTTATCTTTTTTCATATCTTCGACCTGTAATGATAAGCTAGTTAGTTGACTCAAGATTTGACTCATACCTAAGCTAGATTCTGCCATAGGGGTCGATTCTAGTTTCATGGCAATTTACAATGCCTTAGCCTACAAAAAAGTATTGTACTACATCAAAGGGACTCCGATTTGTGGTAGGAGGGTAGGAATGAACCATTCTTTGTTCTTCTCATATGGGATCTAAAAAATAAAATGACCTGTCAAGGTCTTAAACCTCTGATCAAACTCCCAAATAGGTTCATTTACTTTCTTCTTAATTTATTTCAACTCTGTGATGCACTGCAACTCCGACGTAGGTTTCTTGAATTCTGCAATCAATGCAGTCTTGATCTTGTTCAACAGTTTCGACCAAACATCTCCTTGGACGAACTTCATGTACTAGCTCAGTGTGCGATCTCTGAGGGTAGTACTAAACTTATCTCATTTAACAGCTTCATTAGTGACATTCTTAATACTCCATACAACTTCACATAGAAACCAGTGTTGGTCAAGATCTTCAGATCCATCTCCTCTAAAGTTGGGTAACCTCATCTCATCTGCCATAGATCTTCCTAGGTTTCCTGACTGAGTGTGCACTGAACCACTTTTACCAGTGCCCTGAGTGATATGATAACTTAGGTTATTCTGGTTACTTAATGTTGTTTAAACAATAGGGGGCGTAATAGCAATTACTTCAATAGTTTGCACAGCCCTGAAGTTTCTAACTCTTATTGGCGAGGTTCTTTAGTATTCTCTTCTTCTTCCCTAGAGGACTCTAAATGTTCCTCATTCAGAAACTCTTCTTCTTCTCCACTGTAGAACCCTTCTTCCTGTGTTGGTGGTTCCTGACTCTGCCCGAACAAGTTCACCAGAGGAACTTCTCTGAAGGTTCTCCCACTGTGCGTGTGTCTAACCTTTGTGTCGTTGTCGCTGTCTGAAGTCTTAAACATTATATTTTCCAATCTAACCCACTATTTTATATTCAATATGTTATTCTCATGCAATGGCATATTGATCTTCAAATTCAAGAAGTGTAAAAAGTTTCCTCTCAGCTCCTTAAATAAATATCTCTTTGATTGGATATATGAATCTACTCTGTCAATAGAAAACTCTGTGATATACCCTTCAATGGTACTATCAAACTAGTGATCTACTACTCTCAACATGATGTTATCAACTCTCTTGGCCTTCTTGATCAACGTCGACATCCAAACCACAGGCGGTCTAGATCTGATCTCAAACTGGGTATCTACTAATGTGGCCATCCATTCATTTAGATCCTTATGAATCCCTCCAAAGAAAATCTTGTGTATATCAATAATGATATACCTTCCCAACCAGTCTTTTGTGCTAATATTAGGGTTCTTATTTTGATCTTTTGCGAAGTCCTTCTCTTGTTCTTCTATCCACTTCTCAATCTTTGTCTTCGATGGAAACCACATTGACATTACCTCAAGAAGATCCCCGGTCCAGGAAAGAAAACCATATTTTGGCACAAGGGAATACCTAGGGTTCAAATCGAATAGCGCACCAACAATACCTAACTACTGGCCCTTTCGAAAACACCTGCGAAGAAGATGTAGTCTCACCTGAATTAGCAATAGGGGGTTGCAGGACAGAAGTGTATATAACCAGAGGAAATGCAAGTGGAATCAAGGCAACCACACACGAAGAACAGATTATTCTGTCCAAGCATAAACCTAATTCACACAGTTATATATCAGATATAACATACTAATGCATCATTAGAGTATCAAAAGTAAAGAACACACCATCAACCACTCACAAAACAAGATGTATGTGTTTTACCCTCTCCCTAGGGCTACGTCCATAGAACTATGCTTTATAATATATTAGGTGAAATCTTACAATTCTATTTACTCTCTTAGCTTGCAGATCTTCTCTCCTTCTCTCTTCCCTCTATCTCCCTCCCTTGTGCATCCAGCTACAGGGTTGATCTTCGCACCCATCTGAAGATCTTACAACACATGCTTCTCTCTCAGTAACAACAACAATCAATCATTATACATAATCTCTCCCTGTCTCTAACCCATCCTAGGTACTCTTGACCTTTATTCTTACATTACAATAGCTCACCAACAACCTTAGGTCAAAACCTAGGTGTCAAAACCCTAGATACCAAAACCCTAGGTCAACTTGACCTGCATTTTCAGGGCTTCACTAGACTATCTCTCCTTCCTTCCCACGAGGTTTTCTAAAGCATCTACTGATGGATTTTTTTTCTTGCTTAGTTATCCACGATCCACCTTCCTTGTCAATCTATCTTCCTTAATCTCCTCATCCAATGGATTGCTCTCTCGGACTTCGCGCCATTTTTTTTTCTTCTTTAACCACTTAGACTTGATCTCAGTCAACCTTCCTTCCGTGCAATTCGCGTTTCATCTTTTCTTCTGTAATATTCTCATTCTTATATAACCAAGGGACAACAGGGGGAATTATTTATGTGAGTTTCTTGGTGGGATTCCATGAGGTTCTTGATTCCCAAGAATTACTTAAACATGTCCCTGGTCTATTGGGGGTTCTCTCTCTCTCTCTCTCTCTCTCTCTCTCTCATTCTCGTTCTTCTTCTATTGTTGGTTGCTTCACTCATTTTTCACTCACTCTCTCACTCATTAACTCATCCACTCACTTGCTCATCTTTTACCTGTCTCATAGATATTTCACTCCATTCATTCTTTCACCCACTCATCTTTCTGCATTTATGTCTTGGCTCGGGAAGGGAAGAAAAACTGCTGAACATAATCCATGGTATTGTTGGTTGTAGAGAATTTTGGTCTGCATGTTTGACATGCTTTGGCCTATGTCTATCTTTTCTCACAATTGCAAGTCATGAGAGTCCCAAAATGGATATTATTGACCAGATTCACTAGAGCATTGGAAGCAGAAGGAAAACCTGAGGGACTGTGTGGCAGAGAAGGGAGAGGCTCCATTCTCTTGGGTGGTGCAGGTTGGGTAGAAGAGAGCTGGGTAATTGTATTGATGTGGGTGTTAGGAAGCCTATGAGAGCTTGAGTGTTGACTGGTTTGGGAAGTCGAGTAACACACTTGAACCATCATTGTGGATTCATAGCCCTGGCTCTAGGATGCCATTATTGTTGAGACTTGGAACAACAATTTCTATAGTTGGGTGGAACTTCCTTGGTATAGAACCATTCGGTGGTTTCTTTTATTAAATAAGTGCTCTGTTTTATAATATTATTTATTTTTGAATGATTAATTACCTTGTGTATTTATTTATCATTGAATTCAATATTTAGAGTATGCATGCTTATTGCTTATTGTTGTGCATTTCACATGCTTCATTTATTTTATGTTTGTCATCAATATTGATCAATGCATGTGGACCTTTCATGCATCATTTTTATTTAAAGTTAGGACATGGTTCAAATTAGCCTGGAGAAGGGACTGAAACTTAGCGTGCTTGGCCTATGAGTGGATGGGTATGCTACAATTTCTTTGTTTGATTGTGAATGTAAATTAAGATTTTTATCTAATGTTTCATTCTTTCACTAATAATGAAAAATTTCAATACTATGATTTGAAAAAGAGGAAGCAAAAGTACACAAACAAGAACATTGTCAGCAGAAAATAAGAGACTGAAAGAAGAACAAACTATCAAACTATTCACTCAAAGGAAAAACACTAAAAACCAAAAGTCACACTTTAAAGTATTATGATATTGAGTAAGGGATCAAATATGAGTAAAACAATAATGTGATCAATGACCTTCCTTATGAAAACCTCCAATCTATTAGATAATCGAAAAAAGCAGCAAAAAAAGAACCAAGTTTGAAAGAGAACGGTTTATTTTTGCAATAAGGAAAGACAACACAAACTCAATAAATGCTAAAAGAATGAAAGGTAGTAAGTTTTAAGTAAAAAATAAGACAAGATATGATAGAATAGAATCTAATCTAGGAAATAAGATCCAAGAACTATTCCCAGCAAGAAAAAAGTCAACAATTTTTCAAATCAAGAAAAATCAGTGCTATGGTAACAAAAAAACCAGAGCGCTACAATTCTCCCTAATAGACTGTAGGGGAGAGATGATCCATAAATCAATGCTCTGGCTTAAACTAGAGAGGGTTCTAGTCTTGAGACAAGTTTTACAAAAAATATAGAAAAATCAAAAGCTTAGGGAAATTCAATCAGAGACTTTGTGAGACAACTTACCAAAGATGAAAAGATGTAAGGATATATTGAATGAACAAACAGGATCTAAAGATAGAAAAAATCCACAGAAAAACCGAGGAAAGAACAAAAATTAAAAATTTGATCCATAGTGGATTCATTGATTTATGTTATGGAATAATTCCCTTGCAAACAAATGAATCTTCCCTTGGAGTACATACCCCTCTATGAAGACAAAAAAATACCTTTGGACACTACCATTCCTATAGATTAATTCTATCCATCGAAAAACAGAGTAAGAGGGAGAGTATTATATATGTCACTTTCAAATTTTGTCCAAGTTTCTCCAATCCGTGAGTTTCAAACAATACCTGCAATGGAAAACTAGAGACAAAGAACTATCTCCTACTTTAATGGATTAGACAAAATCAATCTATCTATGAAGATTAAGACAAACATAGACAAGTACATGTAAACACATACTATAAGGAAATAGACCAATTATATTTATTAGAACATTAAAAGGGAAACTTACAATCTTTAGATGATGTTGCAACAACCTCTCCAAGTCATCGTCGTCCAACACTTTCTCAAAAGATCCATGATCAGAATAACAATGCTTTGTTGATTTCTTCCTCAATTGTTCACAAAGAGAATGCCTTCATTTATAGCCTTTGAGAGGCTCAACCACCTTGGTTATATTTGGAATTACTTGAGGATATGGATCCCATAGTTATGATATCACCCTTAGATGCAACCTAAGGGTTAGATTCGAGCCAAACCAAATCGATCCATTCATAGATGTCTTTAGAAGAAAAAGGGATTTCTTCCAAGATTTTCTCAACAAATTCGACACTCCCTCACAATGGGAAATAGAGTGCTACAATGATCCCTACTATATAGACAAATATCTCTAGCACTCTCTGTATATGAGGAGGGGAGCATTGATTTTCCCAAAATTTTTCAAGATGACCAATTCTCATAGAAAAACCTTTGTTCCAAATGTCTGATGATAGGGATTCTTCTTCTAACATGTTTTAGGGGTTATATCAAGTGTTTTCATGGTGTTGTTTGCGATCCGATAGTTACAGAACGAGAATGCAACACTTATGACACTTGCGGAAAAAGCGTGACACATACGACACTTGTGACAATGAGAATGTGACATTATCAAAGTGAGGAATTTTTATATGTAACATGTATGCCATGAAAAACCACTCCATCCTGAAAATGAGTGATGGTATCGTTGCTGTAAAGTATGAAAATTATGGTGTTTAGCATCCTGTAAGGGACCTTGAGGTATCGTGAAGGGACATGCCTTTCACGCTTTTTTAGTAGCCATTCTTCATCATAGAAATTGTCTTACATCAGGGTCTCGAAGTCTTCATTTTCATCCCCAAATTGTTCTAGAAAAGACTCGTTTAGGACCACTGTAGGATCTGGGGTTTGATATCTAGAACAAATATATTTTTCTTTGAGAGAGGTGATCGGGAGACCTGAAGTGTTGAGTATCAACCCTGTATCTTTCTGTAGATACACAAAACACCATTTAGTTATGTCATTGTAAGGAAAAAGCTACGGGCAGAAAACTACTGTGTGTGTCACTCTTCTAGATATTCCAATATGCATCGATGTTTGGATCATCAGACAAGAACCTTTCATTCTCGAACATATCTATGATCTCAGTGTAGTAGAGCTAGTGTTCCATTCCATCATGGTTGTTGGTGTCAAAAATGTTAAACAACTCGGGGATTGAAGTTAGAACAGGCGTTCGAGAAGTTTGGATTTTTCCCTTCCCGATGAGGATCCTGGACATTTCGTCACCTATGTAAAAAGACAAGTTAATAGTTAATAAGTTTGTTTCAGGGACACAAAGACCAGTATTCAAGAAATTTGCAGTATACTCACTCATAAAAAGGGGATGAAAATTAATCAAACTGAGAGAGTAGAAAATTGCAAAAACAACCTTTGCTTTGCTTAGCGAGCAAGTGGAGAAACTTAGAGTCTTGATGATTGTATTTTAAATACTTCATAGATTCCCTCTAGAACCTAGTGTAATCAATGAATAAGATGTGATAAATCTTAGAATAAGTTAGGGTAGTACATAGTAGAGTAAATTTATTCATGGGTGTTTGGCGGTTAAAATCATTACGGTGCGAGAAAATTTGAAATATCGAGATAGTCGAATATCCATCATTGTTGGCAATATATAGAGATGAGAGATGTGAATATGTGCAAGGGACAATATTCGACGATGATAACTTGTGATTGGGTTTTTGAAGATTAACTAAAAGGTTTAAACTTTGAAAGATAACTCATTTTAACTTTCCTCGATATGACCATTGGGCATCAATCTTCTGTTTATTAATGTTGACGAGACATCAAGATAGTCGTAGGGACCTTTTACTTAACAAGCATTAGATCAATAGTGGTGAAGTAATCGACGATGAATAGGATCATCTGGTCCATGGGATGAGTTAATGTGAAATCATTAAAAATTAGGGGTATTGATGTCGTCGACGGAGAGTGTAGGTAGGGAAGAGTGCACTATGAAAATTCTAACAACGAAATGCTTCCATCAAAAAGTGTCATCCAGTGTTAACCTGCCACATGTAGGGGGGAGATAGTATTAGGTATCAATCAATGTGGGGGCCTAGAGTGAAAGGTAATGTTGAAATGGAACCTATAAATGGTTACGATGATGTCAGTTGGGCTATGACAGGGAGAGAAAATGACATGTCGTTGTTAGCAGATATGGGCAGGCCAGCGAGGGTGATGAGGAGGTTCTAATTCTCAATGATGATGTTATGAATCATAGTCTTTATTGAAAAATGGAGATATGTATGTGAGTATCATTTAGTGAGGGAATGACAACGAAAAGGTTAAGAAGTAATTCCTTGTGAAAAATAAATGTGTGCCCCCCACTCAGACTAAAAGTTTAGGTGGGGGGTTTTTGTGTCATCACAACATGGCCTCAAGGAGTATATTTGAGTGAAAGTTAGAATTCAAGATCCTACTACATGGTTGGAAGTTATTATGAGGAACCTAGAATAAAATATGGTGATCAATG
>JASDQU010105374.1:42414-60688 GCA_032191745.1 Picea mariana | reverse complement strand
CCTTCCTCCCTAGGGTGCTTCCCCAATAAAAAATCCTACTCATCCATTGAAAGTACAATGTTTGTGTTGAAATATTGGTTGTCATTTATTTCAACCCTTAAGAAGTCAGGAAGCCCCAAAATTATGATTACGAACCCAAAATTGTTAGAAGAAAAAGGACATGAAGGACAATGTAAATGGAAATAACATTCATGGATGTACAATATGTATCATTTCATTTACAATGTTATGTGGTATACCACATGGGTCCTCACGATTGAGGATTTATGGACTTGTGAAGTTGGAGGACCATAACTAATGATCTAGAAGCCCCTAGAAGGTCAACAAGAAGTTATAGGTCATTCATTAAGGGTAAAGTAGTTGCAACACGAATTAAATTAAGGGTAAAGTGGTTGCAAGAATTTTTTTTGGGTTAATCCTAAAATAAATAAAAGGGGTAAAACAATTACAAGAAATCCCCTAAAGGAATTCACTTGGAAAGAATAAATAATACTTCAAGAGACTCTCATTAACATTAATTGAGCACATTGAATATCTTTGTTGTAAAGTGTTGTGCGAAGGTACTATTGACATATCTAACATAGTGAGTTTGAGGAAACAAAGTTCAATGAAGAGAGAAGTTGCAGGAGCTGAAGGGATGAAGTTGAGATTACTATAATATATTTTTCCTTAGGTTATTTGTTTGTTGTAGTGAAGGAGAGCGTGGAAATCCATGAGTTGCATACTTAGAGAAGCAGAGAAATACACAGGGTTCAGTGAAGGAAAACACAGATGCATATAGAAGTAGAGAAATCCATGAGTTGCAATGGAAGTAAGGCATGGACATTTGTGAGCCACAGTGGGGTAGAGAACGTATATCCACAAGATTACAGAACATAGGGTGCGGATATGTTGAGAAAAACTAAAGTTAATAAAATCAAATCCATCAGGTCAGTTACAGTTTTAGAGGTATCATTTACTGTGTGTATTAAGATCTATATTCCACAGTAGTCTAGCACAAAAATGTCTTACTAGTTCATGAGTATTTAATTTGGAAGACATTCTTATGGATCTGGGTATGAGGGTTTGAGGCATAAGGGTTTGAGTGGTAATAGATGATGAAGTATAGAAACAGTGATAGGTTGTGGCAGTGACAGTGAAAAATCAGTAATCGATTGACTGATTCAGTGGTAGTGATAGATTGTCTACATTTATAATTTTGGTTGGTTGGACGGGGCAAGGAAATGGGGTTGTATCCTCCTTCTAGTTTGTGTCAGAGAATTAGGGATTTGGAGCCTGAAAACTAGGGGTTTGGATCCTCCTTCCATTTGTAGTTGGAGAATTTGGGAGTTGGAGCTTCCTTTAGGTTGAATCCTAAAATATAGTGTCTAATATCCTCCTTCCAATTGTAGCTAGAAAATAAGGAAGTTCCTGCTTCCTATGAATGTGTTTCCTCTGACATATAAGAAAATCATTCTATGGTTTTATCCTGCATTGGGTTTCCACATAAAATTTTGTTGTACTGTGTATTTATTATTGCTTACTATTCATGGTTGATTTATATTGTTGATGATACATTAAATGCTAATGTAAAACTATTGAATAATGGCCATAAAGTCAAAGAATACACATTGGAGTTACAAGTTGTAATAAAGTGATCTAGATTATTTTGAGAATGACATGAAGACAAAAATATAACAGAGATATAACAAGGAAATACACAAAGATATGGAAAGAAATAGATAAATATAGTGAAACCCAACTTATATTAATGAATAAGAGAGAAAAACACTGTAGAAAACAAACTGGAAGAATGGGGTAGCTTATCTCTGAAAATAAAGAAATGTTCGCTACACTTCATTCACAACAAGATTTACATCACACTCCATTGCATCCTTAAAGGTCCTCCTTCACCTTAATTATATATGGGAGAGTTATAGGAGAAAAATTCTCATGATGCATCTGGGATAAATTAATCTAAGTTTATAAAATGACATAGGCATGTAAAAGACTAGGACTTCCTGTAATACCCCAATACTGAGCCCCATTTGAAATTGTAAATATGTTTTATAGGCTGGTGAGCCAGGTGATTATAAGCGAGAAGGCTTATGTGATGATTAGGACAGAGAGCCTAGATGCTAAAGGTGAGTGAGCCTATTTTTGTATATGTAAACACTCATATAATAAATATAATACATTGTTGCATGTAGACCAACCACGATAAAAGAGTATGGAGGACTAAAATCCACTAGGAATGGAAAGGGAGGGCTAAAAGCCTAGGAAAGGGGCTAAGCTAGAGGACTTGTTTCCAAAGGAATATTATAATATTATTCCTAAATACTATGGTGAGGATAATTATTTTATCCTAAGTTCTTATGGAAAATAGAAGGAATTACAAGTGGAGAGAACCGAGCTCCTTGAAATCCATGTGTCATCAAGGGAGCATGAAAATAAAGGTGGGGGAAATTAGTCGATTTCCCACCCACTAAACCATTCATGCATTGATCCATTCATCCCATTCTCTCCATACACCTTACCTCTCAAGTGTGAACACACTCTTGAGCTACATGTACCTTTCCTATTATGAGCAGTAAACCATCTCCCTCTTGGGAGGCACAACACACCTATACCTCCCTGAGCCAGTGATGTACCTTTGTGTTATGAGAAACATTTGTTCCATGCCTTGAATGTTGTTGTTTACATCACATGTGCCTTAGCTGAACGTTGTTTTTGTATTCACCCTTACTTCTAACTGGCTAACTTAATAAAAAAAATGAAGGAATGGGTTGTCAAGCTCGTGGGGTTGAAGATGCGGGTTGTCAGGCCCATCGATTAAAGAGGCAGGTTGTCAGGCCCAAGAGAAACTCTGTCCATGTGAGAGAATTTTTAGGGAAGTGATTTTCCTAAGGGAGACCAACTGTAGCTACAATGCTTTGAAACTTCATGTTCAACTAGTTATTGAAGCCCTGGAAGGGAAGTGGGGTATCCAAAGGAATATTGAATAAAGAAGGGGAACACTTCATGGGGTGGGACAGGCATGTGGGGAATGAGAGGTTATAGGTTGTTAGTGTGAGTTGGCACTTGGGATGAAATCCTTCCTATTGTCTATATTGTCTCAGCCTAGCTAAGATTCCCTTTACTTGGGTGGAGCTTACTCCCAGCTCAGGGTTGACCCACTGCTGAGAGTTCTAAGTAGTGTGGTATGAGGCTGGGAGGATCGTGGAAGGTCTGCACGTAGTTGGTGATATTCTATAAAATATAACTATCAATTGTGTGTTAATTTACATGTTGTGTATTTATGTATGTGTTTATGATTATGGGTTTTGCCTATCTATGTTGCATGTATAATTTTACTGTTATTTTTGCATGAATCTATGTATTTGTAGAATATGTTTGTCTTATTTAAGTTATATATATATATGAAATTATATTTTTTATGGAGTAGCATGGCCCGTCCTGAGTGGGTTGGGTATGTTACAATTTGGTAAGAAGAGAAATAAGTTTATGTGTGGCATATCTCATTAGTCTAAGGTTGGGTATGTTACAATTTCATATCATATATCCAGTTTCCAACATTAATCCTGGATGGAACGAACATGTTGATTGATTCACTTGTGTGAAATTGGGCAAAAGCCCCAATTTCTATTGTTAAATTTCTTGAAAATTTTGAAGAAATTGGCCAAAGTGGTGAAATGTTTGTAATTTGACATATGTTCAAGTAAAATCCAACCTGGGATGGGTCGAATTTGAAGTGCAATGAGTGCGTAGGAAATTTCTTAACTTCCCAAACAAGAGAAATCCCCTTGTGAGAAGGTGAACATACAAGATCTGTTTGGGAGGGGACCAAATCCTTCACAACCCTCAAATCGGGAAAATGAGTGTGACGGTTATCCCCTCAAGTCCTTCGCACTTCATTGCTTCAAAAATTTTTAAGTCTTTGACAAAAGAAGGTAAAAATACGAAATCTATGAATTCCAAGAGTGAATCTATGTTGTAGATCACGTGGAGGAGTACCTAAATATTGGATTAGTCATAGGATCCCCCAAGTGGTTTGACATTTTTTCGCTACAGGGAAATTTGGTTTTGGTTGCATGGAGTGAATATTTCCATGAGGTCCCAAAGTCCGGAGCCAATATCGACCATCCGTGGTTGGGGAACATGTGTCTGCAAATTAGCGCCTATTTAGGATTTTGAATATTCATCGTTAAAGATATTTTTAGAGTGATGTGGAAGAAAACTCTGAAGCCCGAAGTTCCAAAGTCTCAGAGTGTTGGAATCCCGAATATTTGAGGAGCACCTGTTCATAAGTTTAGCATTTGGTAGATCAGTAGTGTTACATTGAGAAGTATTCCAAAGCTTGAAGTCCCAAAGCTCCAGGAGCACCCGTTTATAAGTTTGGCATTCAGGAGATCTATAGTGTTACATTGAGAAGTATTTCGAAGACCGAAGTTTTGAAGCTGGGGGAACCACCTGTTTGGAGGTTAGGCATTCAAGAGATCTGTAGTGTTATGCTAAGAATTTATTCAAAGACCAAAGCTCCAGAGCACCGAATTAGTAAATATTCGAAGAGTGAGGGTTCAAGAGTTCACCAAGTTCGACATTCAATAGCTTTGAAGTGTGTTGATGTGAAATCCTCTGAATCCTGTAGTCCTGAAGTCCTGGAGCGCTGGAGTGACATAGCATGTTGACGTCACCTATGGTGTCATGGACCCACTCTATGCATGCCACATGTCATCCTGATTCATTATTTTCAAATACCTTATGTGCCAATTGGAACTCGACATGTGTCACAGTCGCCCATCGGTTGGGCCATGTGTTATCTCCCTATTTCGACCATGTATCACCCTAGTGTGGAGTTTCTAAGGAGACTTCAAAATTTCATAAATTCAGAAATCAAGGAAATGGGAGTATGTTGTTACAAGAACCTCCGAAGCACAAAGCTCGAGAGAGCTTCTTTGGTATTTCACTAGTTCGACGTTCGAGGAACATAGCATGTGGTGTCATCCAAACTTTCGAATCCCGAAGTAGTAGAGCATTGTAGTAGTAAAATGTCGAAGCGCCATCCCAGGTGTTTGGAAACGATGTTCGAGATAATTAAGGTGTAATGGTATAAGGACCTACAAAGCGTGAAGCTCTAGAGAGTCTCTCTGGGAGTTCGCTAGTTCGATGTTCAAGAGAATTAAAGTGTGATGCTATGAAAACCTTTGAAGCCCAAAGTTCTAGAGCCCCAAAGTAGCGAAACACAAGATAAGATCTTTCTAGGTAATCCCTTGGTCATAGTCATGGTCACATGAGATTTGGAGATGAAGAAAAAGGGATAGTGACCGAAAATTGTTTTAAAGACAAAAACAAAAAGGGCTTAGAGAAGGAGCCCACAAATGTCTGAAATTTTTAAAGCAATCATCTGAACAAAGTTTTATTGGATACACATTTTGTAGAGTCAATAGCAACTAAATCAGATTAGGATCAATAAATAATGCAGATTCATGAAGGATACACAGAGGGATTATATCCAAGAATATGAGATCATAGGGATGGATGTCCATATGGGTAACAAAGGTACAAACTCAAGTGGACATGGAGAAGGAAAGGAAGAAAACATGAACTTGGTAGAGATCGTTAAAAATTTGGAAAAGGATGTCCAAATTTATAAAGATGATAATGAAAGGATTATGAAAGCCAAGGAGAAATAGGAGGAATTCAATATGAAGTTAATTCAAAGCTTGGACACAATAGAAAAGAATATGGATAAGGAGAATGACTCAAGCAAATCAGGAAGTCACATGTCTCATGATGAGAAATGAAGAACAAGAAGTGCTAGAAGACATCACCATCGCTCCCCAAGGAATTCCCCTAGGAGAGCACACAATATATCAATTCCATCACCTGTCAGGAAGCATAAGAAGAAGTCTGTGGTGGATGAGATACAAGGATAAATGAACAAAATCAAACCTCCTACATTTGAAGGTGAGCACAAGAAGGATGAATATGTAGAGACATGGTTGCTAGGCATGAGAAATTATTTTAAATTACATAATTATTCTTCACATGAAGAAGGAAGAATTTCTATCTATCATCTCAAGGGAAAGGCATCCATGTGGTGGGACCAACTTGTGGAGGTGTAGCACATTAAAGAAAAAAATGTTACTAGGAAGGAATTCAATAAGTATTTTCAAAAGAAATACTTGACTAAGATATATTATGACAAGAAAATGAAGGAATTATTTGAACTCAAGCTAGGGAGTATGACCATAGATGAATATGAAAGAAGGTTTTTAAACTCTTAAAGTATGTATCCTTCATCAAGGATGAGACAGTTAAGATTCAGAGGTATTTGAGTGGGATGCCATCATTCATCAGTGACAAGATACAATATGATGATCCAAAAACTTTGGGGGGGACCATAAGGTGATAAAAATTCTTATATGAGAAACATAAAGGAAATACAACCTTGAAAAAATATTGAGAAGACAATAATAAGTACAATATGGAATAGAGGAAGAAGGGGAATAATCCACCATTCTTTAGAAATAGCCCTCGAGGACAGCCAACTTCTAGAGATCCCAGAATGATTGAGACAGGGGGGAAAAGGAAAAGGCAACCACCTATTCAATGTTGGGGTTGTAAGGGAGATATTAAGTATAGAGATTGTCCTCACAAAAGTGAAAAAGTGAGAGCTTTTCACAATGTACAACAAGCTGAAATAATGGAGGACACGTGCATGAATGTACCCAAAATATATGCAACCCTGATCAACAAGCAAGATGAATTTTAGTCACATATGATTGAAGTGGAAGATGACTACTAGAGCCAGACGAAAATTTAATGAGATGGTTAAGTCATTCCTAGTGGGCATAAATGGACTGAGCACCAGGGAATATTTGAAAATCTTTCCTTTAGGTTCGTATGCATGTCTAATTGGTATGGATTGGTTGGACCAAAACCATGTTATCCTAGAATGTTATAATAAAACATTTAATTGATTGGATGAATAAGGGAACCTAAGGACAGTACAGGGAATTCCCAGAGACATAACTATAAGAGAAATTTCAGCATTGCACCTAAAGAAATGTTACAGAAAAGGATGTCAAATATTTGCAGCTCATATGGAGGAAAAACCTAAGGATAAGGTGTCAAATGTTGAAGATTATGCAGTATTAAAGGAATTTGAGGATGTATTTAAAGAAATACTAGGATTAACCCCTATAAGAGATATTGAATTCTCTATAAATCTAATGCCTATAGTACCTACAATATCCAAGACCCCTTACAGGGTGAGTACACCATAATTAAAGGAGTTGCAAATGAAACTTGAAGAAATTCTAAAGAAGGGGTATATATGCCAAAGTGTGTCACCCTTAGGTGCTCCAGTATTATTTGTGAAGAAGAAGGATGGAACATTGAGATTTTGTATTGACTTCAGGCAATTGAGCAAAGTAATTTTAAAGAATAAGTATCCTTTTCCAAGGATCGATGGCCTCTTTGATATGTTGAAGAATGGAAAAATATTCTCCAAGATTGATCTCAGGTTAGGTTATAATCATGTAAGAATTAAATATGAATACATAAGCAAGAATTCTTTCATAACAAGGTATGGTAATTATGAGTTTAAAGTGGTGCCATTTGGTTTATCAAAGTCACCAACTATCTTCATGTGTTTAATTAATGGTATTTTCAGATAATACTTAGATAAGTTTTTCATTGTCTTTTTGGATGGCATTCTTGTATATTACAAGTTGTAAGAAGAGCATGAGAAACACATGAATATGACATTACAAGCTTTGATGGAGCATAAGTTGTATTCCAAATTGAGAAAGTGCTCATTTGATCAGAACGAAATTCATTATTTAGGGCATATCATACCAGCGGAAGGGATAGCAGTAGATCCTAAAAATATTGAGGCCATTAGAGGATGTTCATCACCTAAGAATGTGATAAAATTCATATCCTTCATGGGCCTTGTAGGATACTACATAATATTTATTGCATGATTCTCAAAGATTGCACACTCGATCACTTCCTTGCAAAATAAGGGAGTGAAGTTTCAATGGACATTGGAGTGTGAAAAGAGTTTCCAACACTTGAAGAAATTATTAAGAAGTGCTCCAATACTAAGGATTGTTGATCAAAATGAATACTTCATTGTATGCACAGATGCATGTACAGAAGGACTTGGTGGAGTTCTCAGTCAAAATGGGTATGTTGTATGTTATGAATCAAGGAAGTTGAAGGAACATGAAAAACACTATGCCACTCATGATTTGGAGTTGGAAACCATAGTGGATGCCTTGAAGAAGTGGAGGCACTAACTCATGGGGAAAAGGTTTGAGCTAAGGACAAACCATAATGGATTGAAATATTTATTTGATCAACCAACTCTAAATGTTAGGCTGAGAAGGTGGTTGGAATTTCTTAGTGGATATGACTTTGATATAAAGCATATCAAAGGGAAAGAGAGAAAAGGTGGTTGGTGCACTCAAAAGAAGAGTGCATGAGTTTCATGCTACAACCATTATCATCTACCAATCCAATTTGAAAGACAAAATCTTAGAGGATACAAAATCATATTTGCAATACATGGAATTAATGGTAAAATTAGAACAAGGTATTTTGCAGCAGAAAATTGAGGACTACAAGCTAGGAAATGATGAAATTCTTAGGTATAGAAGAACAATTTATGTACCAAATTCCCAAGAAATGAAAAATATTATATTGAGATAAATGCATAGTGTACCTTATGTTGGACACCCATGATATCAAAAAACTATTGCAGTTGTCAAGAGCAAATATTGTTGGCTAGGCATGAAGAAATAAGTTGTTGAGTACATTGCCAAATGTGTGGAGTGTAAAAAGGTCAAGGTTGAGCATAGAAACCCAGTTGGGTTGCTTCAGCTATTACCCATCCCTGAGTGGAAATGGGAAGTGGTAACAATGGATTTCATCACCAAGCTGCCCAGAACAAGAAAGCAACATGATTTTATCATGGTAGTGGTGGAAAAGCTTACCAAAGTTGCCCATTTCATTCCAGTGAAGCTCACTCACAAGGAAACTAACATTTATGATATTTATATGAGGGAAATTTCTCGATTTCATGGTGTACCCAAGACAATTGTCTCTGACAGAGATCCAAATTTTACCTCAAATTTTTGGAAAGGATTATTTAAAGGATTTGGACCAAATTTGAATTTCATCACAACTTATCATCCATAATCTAATGGGAAAACAAAGAGGGTGAATCAAGTGATTGAGGAAATGTTTAGGATGTATGTGATGGATAAACCATCTTATTACAATGGATAAACCATCTTATTAGGGGCTAAATTTCACTCATGGGCTAATTTTCCATGGTTTTTCCCAAAACAAGATTCGCTATTTTAAAAATGATTCACCCAAATTCTATAGGATAAAATTATTTTACCTTAAAAATCACCAAAATTTTATAAAAACTATATAAAATCCTTATAAATTTGAATATTTTTACAAAAATATCGCCAAACATTTATAGTTGGCATATAAAGGATTAATAAGATTCGCCAAGGTTTCTACATTTTAAAATAAATTTCCATCCTTAAAATCATCCCTGGACTACCTACACTTGGTAGAGTTTTCTTATTACAATGGGTGCCAAGCATCTCTAAATATGAGCCCATTTGAGGCACTTTATGGTAGAAGGTGAAACACACCTGTAAGCTGGAACAACCCAATAGATAGAGTAGTGGTTGGACCAGAATTACTTAGATAAATCAAAGCACAGATGTCGAAAATAAAGACTAATTTAAAGGCTTCTCAAGACATGTAGAAAATCTATGTTGATAAGGGCATAATTCACAGGGAATTTAAAGTGGGTGACCAAGTATTCTTGAAAGTGAAGGCAAACAGAAGATCCCTAAAGTTGGAAAATTGTTCAAAACTGGGAGCTTGTCATTCTGGGTTGTTTGAAATCCTAGAGAGGATTGGGAATGTATCATATATTCTTTCATTACCTACATCAATGTCTATTCATAATGTATTTCATGTATCATTGCTCAAAAAGTATATACCTGATGCTAATCATGTTATTGATCAGAATGTGATTTAGGTGGAGAAATAAGGTGCTTTTCAGGTGCATCCAGTGTGCATACTGGACCAGAAGATCACACAGCTCTGGAATCAATCCATAAAGCTAGTAAATGCCCAATGGACTTGGTATGGTCTGGAAGATGCAACTTTGGAGCATGAGGATGTTATGCGGACAAAATACCCGCATCTTTTTGAAAGGTTTTGAAACTTTTGGTCATAAATATATGTATGTATGTATGTAATATATATATATATATATATATATATATTGCACTAAGGACATTCCATAAATAAGGGGAGGGGAATGTAATACCCCAAGACCGATCCCTGGTTGAAAATGTAAATATGTTTTATAGGTTGATGATCCAAGTGATTATAAGCCAGAAGGCTTATGTGATTATTAGGCCAGAGAGCCTAGATGCTAAAGGACAATGAGACTATTTTTGTATATGTATACACTCATATCATTAATATAATACATCTTTGTGTGTATACCAACCACGATAAAAGAGTACGGGGGACTAAACTCCACTAGGAAGGGAAATAGAGGGATAAGAACCTAGGAAAGGGGGTAAGCTAGAGGGATTTTTTCCAAAGCAATATTATAATATTATTCCTAAAGACTATGGTGAGGATAATTATTTTATCCTAAGTTGTTATGGAAAAGAGAAGGAATTACAAGTGGAGAGAACCGATCTCCTTGAGATCCATGTGTCATACACACTTGTACATACCTGAGAAAGTGATGTGCCTTTCTCTTATGGGAAAAATATGTTCCATGTCCTGAATGTTGTTGATTCCATCATCTATGCCTTAGCTAAACAATGTTGCTATCTTCACCATTACCTGTAAATGGGTGACTTAAGTACATATCCGAAGAAACATGTTGCCAGGCCTGTGTTTTTGAAGAGGTGGGTTGTGAGGTTCATGGATTGAAGAGGTGGGTTGTCAGGTGCGTGAGAAACCCTCTCGAGGTGAAAGAATTGTTGGGGAAGTGATTTTCCTGAGGGATCCCAATTACAGCTACAGTGCTCTGCGACTTCCTGTCCAGACTGTTGTTGAAGCTTTGGAAGGAAAGTGGGGCAGTCGAAGGAATTTTGAACAAAAAAGGGGCACACTGCCTAGGGTGGGACATGCATGTGGGGCATGAGAGACTATAGGCTGTTAGTGTGAGTTGGAACCTAGGACAAAATCCTTCATGTTATCTTTATTGTCTCAACCTAGCTAGGAATCCATTTACCTCGATGAATTTTAGTCCCAGATCAGCGGTGAACCACTGCTTAGAGTTCTTATAAGTGTGATATAAGGATGGGAGGATCATGGAAGGTCTTCACGCAGTTGGTGATCTTCTAAAAAGGATAAGTATCAATTGTCTATTAATTTACATGTTGTGTATTTATATATTTGTTTATGATTATCGATTTTTCCTATGTATGTTGCATGTATATTTTTTCTGTTATTTCCGCATGAATCTGTGTATTTTGATAATATGTTTGTTTTCTTTAGGTTTTTTCTATATATATATGAAATTATTGCTTTTATGTAGTAATATGGCATGTCCTAGGTGGGCTGGGTATGTTACAATTTCATAAGAAGCGCAAGAAGTTCCTATGTTGCATAGCCCAATAGTCTAAGGGTGGGTATGTTACACTTCTTGGGTGGTCACCCATCCCAATACTACTCTATTCAGAGCACGCTTAATTATAGATTTCTAATCAGATCCGGTGTTTTAATGATTTATTGTAGGAATGTACATAAGACCACTATGAAATCATTACATGATGTTTGTAATTAATAGATGAAGATGATATTACATTCCATACCTATAAAAAGAATGAATATCATGGTTTATCAAAACCATAGGCTCGAAATGTTGATTTAGTGGAAAAGGTTGCTAGCCACTGAGATCCACCTAGATCATTCCTCCCACCTTAGGAATAAATGGTCTGCATTGTGTCAAGTTCCTTCGAGATATGGAGAAACTCTTACTGAATCCGAACCTTGGTGAGTCAATTTCCTTGTTGAAGTAGATTCCCTGCTTGTACTTTTCCTATGGAAGGATGTCATGAACCTGTTGGAGGTGTTGGATCCATTAAACATATATGGCTACACAATCTTCCTTGGTATTAGTGTCGGAGGACTCTGTCGATGAAGATGTAGCAAGAAGAGCTATATCAATGGGGGTTGATGGTTGGAACCCAAATCACACCTGGAAAGGGTCATTGAAAATAAATGTATGTTGAACATATGAAAGACACTCATTATCTCCATGCTCCTCTACAATCTCATCGACCTATTTATGCTAGATAGAAACATCTTGAGCTAAGGCTGTAGTGGTCACAGTAACCTTCTGTTCACCATTGGACTAGATCATGAAGAGAGAAAACTTTGTGGTATGAGAGATTACTTTGTGGCATTGATTTTCTGAAATCAATGGAGTGGCAGTAGTCAAAGCTACCTTTGGTACCCTATAGATCTAAGCCCCAAGAGAAACAATGACACTGCGTCATCAAGACTCATATATAGTGTGACGTTTCCACATATATGGTTGTCCTAAAAGAACATAACAAACTTCAAGTGGGGAAAAATCACACACTACCTTATCCTTGAAGGGATTTATGCCATAGGACATGAGACACTATTGTCTAACATGAATGTCTCATCCCTGGATCAACCATTCGCTGGTGTATGGTTGGGGGTGTGGCATCATTGGCAACTTCAATTTCTTGACAAACTTGGATGAGCTCAAGTTATTTTGACTCTCATTGTCAACGATGAAATGTAGTGGGGTCCCCTTTACCCACATATTCGTGTGGAAGAGGTGCTCCCCCTTCTCAAGCACGTCTGGTTCTTCTAGTTGTATTGTTGTGGTAGTGATGGTTGCAGTGGATTTTGCATCAATGATTTGTTTCCATTTATTATGATCTTACCCAAAGTCCAAGTCAAGTTCTGATTCATTTTATTTGATCTCGACCACCAATTATTGTTTCGAGTGACATACATTGGTGTTGTGCCAAGGGATTTTGTGGAACTCACAATACATTCTAGTGGCTTTTTTAAACCTCTCGTTACCCTTATTTTCCTACATATTGGACTGTATTTCTTGATGTTGTCCTTCCTTTTTGTTCTATCCTTTGTTCTATGAGTTAGGGTTTCCTTTTCCATTCTTTTTTTGTGTTATATTTTCAAACTCGAACTCTCTCTTACTCTATTTCTTGAATTTCTTCTTGATTTTGACTACATATCGATAAGTAGCTCTGAGTGAGGAGATGTCCAAGAAATCCATATCTGTTTGGATTCACTTCTTCAGACCACTGCGATACTTCAAGACTAGGTGCTTCTTGGAGTATTTCATACCCAACTTTAAGAGAGGTATGAAATATGTTAGTGTTCTCTGACACTGTCTAATCTCTTTTCTAATGCAAAGTCATCCATCTCATGTACTGGTCATCATAGTTTTCTCTAGGGTAGGACTCTTCCTTTAGGTAATTTACAAAAGATTCCCAATTGGGTTATCTCCTTAATTGACGCCGACGCATGCTCCCTTCACAAACTGAAGGTCGAAAGGTCCACGTCAGTACAGGATCTTTCCTTTACCACTGGCCCAAAAAACTCTAAGACGTTATTCTATTTCCCTTATTAAGAAATCTGCACCCACAACAACTCTCACGGGATCTCCTCTTTGCACTTGGGAGATCGGATTTCGCACTTTCTTGAATTCATTGGTCATGCGCTTGACTCTCAGATCTCCGAAACCCGAAACCCATCAACGCTAACCCTTCTCTTTGCTTTTCGGGATTTTCTTTATCATGATTTTGGTGATCGCGATGTCGATCAACTCATTTCCCTGACTCCTGAATCTCGATTTGCCGAAACTCCAATACACTCACACGGTTGACCTTTCAATGGTCTCTTTTCTCATCGGGACTTCAGACTTCGCAATATCACGAATTATAATGCCAAAGTTGTGGAACTTCACTCCACGAAATCCTGATAACAGTCAACGGACTTTGACTCCACGATGATAATCTGCCACCTGTCCTCTTTGTCGATTCCTCCAGTACCACGCTGCTCTCTTAGCTTTTCAGGATATCGTGTTTCATGATATCGTGATTACTGTTGCAAGGATATCAGAATTTCAACCCACAAAAACCCGATATAGAAAACCACGTGTAAATCCGATGGCCCTTGTGGCCTGGATCTACATTCCTACTCCTCCTGAGCTTAGAACCCTTCAATGCTTCCGCCTTAACTCCCCTACTTCTCTGTGAGATCTAACGACTCACAGGACTTCACTAATCCTCCTCAGAGAATTACGACCGCCTGTTCCTCCTTGACGATTTCTGCGAATGAACTAAGTGTTTCTTCACAAACTTGTCCACCTGCACGTGAACTTGTGACACCTTCTTAATACTTCTAGTCACAACTCCTTTGCGTCCCTTCAGCAGTTTCGAAGGCCTTATCCTTCCTGAGATTTCCTATTTCTTTCAAGTCCTCAGAAATAAAACCCTTTGCACGCACTCCTTGCAGCAACCTTTCAAACACCTTCAAGTATTTGAATTTCCTTTGACTCTGCGCACTCCTGTAGCAGCAATCTCTGAATTCTTCACTCAGGTTCGCAACCCTGGGACTTCTCTCGGCCTGCGCACTCCTTGCATGGCTCCTATGCCCAACTGCACTTCTGGAAAATGAGAACAAAGGCTAAACTATCTGAGCCCTTTGTCAGCGCACTCCTTGCGGACACTTCAACTGCACTCCTTGCAGGAATTCTTGCTCATATAGAGAAACAATTGAAACTAATTTCCTTTACTCTCTCTCTCTCAGATTTCAAACATTCAATAAGAAATCATTCATACATAGCATAAAAGCAATTGTATGACAGAAAAAGTAAAACATTCATGAGAATAACATTCAAAGATGCATACACAGAGAATATATGAACACCATGAGTCTGAATCACAGCTTTCTTTATATTAATTCAAAACTTCTGTACATGGAGTCTGCTACATAACTTTCTCTACTTCTCCTCTATGCTCTTCTCAATAATGATGTCTATGAATGTTACAATACACAACGAGGGTGTCTATATCCCATTTCCCTCTTGCGCTCTAAAACTGTCTAATCTAGAACTAAATTCTATCTACTTTACAGTAACTACCATAAATGCCTTCTACCTACTAAAGGACGAGAGAAAATAGCTCAAGGTCCGTTTACATTTTACAAGTGTGCCTTCATTTAATTATCACATTTAAGGTTGGTGCATTAAATTCAAGGGAAATTCAAAATTTGTGCTGGGTGGTTGTCTAGTTGTCTGATGCCTTCGCGCTGGCTAGCTTGATGTTGGTGATGCTCCTACATCATACTCCCTCGCTTGAAAATTTCATGGGCTCCTGTCCATGAGCTCATGCACGGTCTGCCCATTCCTTTGTATCTCTACTTCAGTCTCCCAGCTGGCATCTTCAACTGGATGGCCCTTCCATTTGACCAAATATTCAAAGTATTCTTTCCTCCTGGTCTTCTTATCAATTTGTTTATCCAATATGCGCTCCATCTGTGGCTTATCTGCAACTGGAATCTGCTTTTTCCATTGGACCACTGGCTACTCATTTTCTATCCCTACTTCTTTAGCTTCATATGGGTACAAATCTGAGATATTGAATATCGGAGAAATTTCGATCCCATCGGGTAATTCAATCTCATAAGCATTCGCCCCAAATTTCTTCAAGACCTTACATGGTCCAATTTTCTTCATCTTTAGTTTATTGTATGTTTCTCTAGGGAACCTTTCCTTTCTCAAATGTTCCAGAATCAAGTCACCAACTTCGAACTGAAGTTGTCTCCTGTGTTGATCTGCTCTATGTTTGTATTCCTGGCTTGAATTCTGTAGTCGCTCCTTCACCTTGCTGTGAAGTTCCTTCATCGCCTCTACGAATTCTTCTGCGCTAGCACTCCTAGTCATAGTTTGTTCTGAATCCCTCAATTGAGAAACTCCTCTCGGTTGCATGCCATAAACAACCTGAAATAGACTCTGCCCTGTGTTTCTGTTAACTGAATCATTATAAGCAAACTCTACCTGTGGTAATATATTGTCCCACTGGCTGTGGTGTTCTGTCACCAGGCTTCTCAGCAAGTTTCCCAGACTTTTGTTCACCATTTCTGTCTATCCATCCATATGAGGATGATAAGCCCAACTAAATGACAAGTTAGTTCCCAGTTTCTTCCACAATGTCCTCCAGAAATGTCCTACGAACTTCGTGTCTCTATCCGAAACTATACTTCTTGGTAAGCCTTGAAGTCGAATGACTTCTTTGAAAAACAGATTCGCAATGTGAGTTGCGTCACTGGTCTTCTGACATGGAATGAAGTGTGCCATCTTGGAAAATCTATCCACCACCACAAATATTGAATCAAAACTTCTTTGCGTTCTTGGCAACCCCAATATAAAATCCATGCTAACTACATCCANGTTCTTGGCAACCCCAATATAAAATCCATGCTAACTACATCCCACGGCCTCTCAGGTATGTGCAATGGTTGATAAAACCCTGCATTATGTCTCCTTCCCTTTGAATGCTGGAAAATTTTGCATATGTTTACGAATCTCTTGATGTCTACTCGCATTCCAAGCCAAAAATATGACTCATTCAATTTTGCAAACGTCTTGTCGTGACCAAAGTGCCCTGCTAATCCTCCACTATGTTTCTCCTTCAGCAAATTCTCCCTCATGGAGCATTTCAGAATACACAGCTGATTACCTCTAAACAGTAATCCTTCCTGGATCATGTATTCGGCCCATTGGATCTTATCTCTGAGAACTGTATTCTCAGTTGCTTCGTACGCCTCCTTAAAATCTGGATCATCTGCGTACATGTTCTTGAGATCATCAAAATGCAATGTTTTGACTTGGAACTCCTGCAACATCAAACACTTCTTGCTCAAAGCATCAACAACTTTGTTAGCAATACCCAAAATATGTTTAATCACAAATGTGAAGCTCTGCATATACTCAACCCATTTGACATGCCTCTGATTCAACTTTTCCTATTGAGTCACAAACTGCAATGCATGATTGTCACTATATAGGAAAAACTCCTTCGGGATCAAGTAATGCCTCCATTTCTTCAATGCCTGTATGATAGCATAAAAATCCTTATCATAAGTGGAGTATTTCACTTTGGCTTCGTTCATCTTCTTGCTGAAGTATGCTATCGACGTGTCATCTTGACTCAAGACTGCCCCTATTGCAAACCCACTTGCATCGCATTTCACTTCAAATGTCTTTCGGAAATCTGGCAACACCAAAATTGGTTGTTCCGTAATCTTCCTTTTCAACAGATTAAAACTCTTCTCAACTTCTTCTGTCCAGTGAAAAGACTTGTGTTTTTTCTTCACTGTGTTCATCATCGCTGCACTAATTCCACTGAAATTCCTAATGAACTTTCGGTAGAAACTAGCCAATCCGTGAAAACTTCTCACCTCAAAGATATTCTTCGGTGATGGCCAATTCTTGATTACCTCCACCTTATCTGGATCCATCCTCAACTCATCTGCAGAAATAAAAAATCCCAAGTAAATGAGCTCTGTCTTCATGAATGAGGATTTCTTCATGTTTATTAATAGCTTCTCCTGCTGTAATTTCTTCATCACTGTAGCCAAATGCTTCAGATGTTCGGCCATTGTTTTACTGAAAAACCAGTATGTCATCCAAATACACAATGACAAATTTTCCGATGAACTCCCTCAGGACTTCGTTCATCAACCTCATGAAGGTACTCGGTGCATTTGTTAAGCCAAATGGCATAACAAGCCATTCATACAACCCTTCGTTGGTTTTGAATGCTGTCTTCCATTCATCACCTTCTCTCATGTAGATTTGATGATAACCACTTTTCAAATCAATCTTTGAAAAATATTTTTCTCCACTCAAGCAATCCATCAGATCATCCATCCTTGGCAATGAGAATCCGTACCTGATAGTTATCTTATTAATCGCCCTCGAGTCAGTACACATCCTCCAGCCTCCATCTTTCTTCGAACTGAGTACTGTTGGAACGACACATGGACTCAAGCTTTACCTGACTAAACCTTTGTCCAACAAATCCTAGACTTGTCTTTTGACCTCTTAATTCTCTTGCAGCATCAATCTGTACACGGCTTTGTTTGGAAAACTAGCTCCTCGTATGAGATCAACGTGATGACTCACACTTCTGATTGGTGGCAGCGAACGAGGTGGAAG
>JASDQU010105374.1:29550-42314 GCA_032191745.1 Picea mariana | reverse complement strand
ACACTCGTCCCTCAGCTCTCGCAGAACACTCAGATAAAACCAAACATCACATCTGTATTGAAGAAACCAAAATACTTGCCAGGATAGATCACTATCACAATAGGAAATTCAGAGAAGCTATCGAAATTGAAAAACAACCTAATAATCTAAACAGAGATGATGGATGGAAAATTACACAAAATTGGATCCCTACCCTAGCCAATATGAATAATTCTAAATATTAGTTTATAAACATTGTCCAGACAGCTCTTTTAAAAATAAAATTAAAAATTAAAAATTAATAAACAAACAAGTAATTAATCATTAAAACAAATAATTAATTAATTAAACAAACAATTATAATCTAAAAATTTTAAAATTTAAAATTATTGATTTCATTTTAATAAGTCGGCTCCTTACAATAACTTTTCAATTATTTATATATGTGTTATATTTTTTTTTCCTTCATTTTTCACAAATGCTTTCCTGATGATGGACCACAATAGTTTGGTCCGAAACGTCGAAAAACATAAAACCTATGCGATGGATCCGAAAGAACTCTCTGAACAAAACAATGATCGCAAAAGTCTTAGATAGAAACACTACTATATCAGCGAACTCTTCCAGTAGTTCCTGAATTTCTTCTAGTAAATCATCCACTCTAGTGTTGGTCAAAACAATCTTCGGTTTCCTGACCACAAAGAATTGCATATCATCCTTCTTCTTAACCTCTGTAAGAAGTTCCTTCCCACTCATGAGAAGTACAGTGTTGCTTACTTCCGGTTTCACCTCCTTATCCTTAATTGGAAGCAACATATGAGTTCTCCCATTCTTTTCTAAGGTGTATGTGTTCATTCTCCTGTCATGAATCACATTCCAGTCATATTTCCATGGTCTACCTAGCAATAGATGACAAACATCCATGTGAATAACATCACATAATATCTTATCATTATATCCTCCTATCTTGAATTCAACTAAACAATGTTTAGTGGCAGTTACCTGATGTCCTTTTTGTAGCCACGAAATCCTGTATGGGCTTGGATGATCAATTGTCTTTAGCTCCAGCTTTTCTACCATCTCGGTTGAAACGAGATTATCCGTGCTACCACTGTCTACAATGACCTTGCATACTCTGTCCTTTGTCTTGCAAGCAATCCTAAAAAGTCTAGTTCTTTGGAATGAACTCTCCACCTCCTTCTCTGGTGTCAAAAGAGCTTTTTGCATCATCAACGATCTTCCGCCTTCAGCGTCTTCTACCTTAACATCCCACCTTTGTGCCTCGGCGATGTGAGATTCTCCACTCTCTTTTTTTTTATCAGGACACTCGTAAGACTTATGCCCATTATTTCCACATGTGAAGCATGTTACTACTCCACCTCTTCCTCCTCCTTGACCTCTAGTACGAGGAAAAGTATTGTTATCTGCATAATCTCCTCTCTGTTCAGTATGATGTCCTCTTCGTTCAGCATATTGCCCATGCTATGAACTTCCACCTCGCTTAGTTCAAGTCTGAGGTTTCTTCCAGTCTTCCTTGGGATTCTGATATTTATCCTGGGTAGCCGATTTGCCTTTGGGATGACTTCTGCCTCGGCCTCTTTGAATTTGCTTTCGGCTCAGCTTCTCTTCCGCTTTCAGATCCATCTGATAAGCATCTTCCATCGTTCATATGGTTACCATGCTCATCTCATCCTGGATATCATATCTCAGGCCATTCATGTATCTGGAAACTTTTTCATCATCGCTCTCCCGATGACCTACCCTGATGTTCAACTTATAGAATTCTTCAGTGTATTCTTTCACTGTCATCAGCTTCTATCTCAGGTTCTGCATCCTCATGAACAGAGTAATTTGATAATCTCTGGGGATGAATTTCACCTTCATCTTCGCGATCATCCTGTCCCAGCTTTTGATCTTCTGCTTGCCTTTGCAATGTCTATCAACTTGTAGTTCATCCCACCACAATGTTGCATGTCCCTTCAATCTTGTGACAGCATGCTTGACTTTCTTGTCCTCTTCGACATCTTCATAGTCAAAGTATGTGTCTAGAGCTCTAATCCAGTATAGAAGCTCCTCTCCATCCAGATTTCCCTCATAAACTGGAATGTCCATCTTAGCTCTTGCACCCATTCTTGCAATAGCTCTGATCAAGTGTTCGTTTTCCGCATCTTCTGCTGCAACTTCTTCTTCATGTTCAGCCTCAATCTCACTTTCGGAATCACTAAGATCCCTAGCACTGACTGTACGCCTTTGTGCTATCTCCATGTCTTCGAGTCTAGCCTGTAGATCACGCATCTCTCTCTCTATTTCTGGATTTTGCATCTACCTGCCTCTTCTTCTCAGCATTTCCCTCTCCTCTGGATTGGGTGATTGTCTATCTATTCTCCTTGGTGGCATGGTGAATTCTCTTTCTTCTCTGCTATAGAAAGCAAAGAACCTTTCTACGCTCTAATACCAAACTGACGGTGATGCACGCTCCCTTCACAACCCACAGGTCGAAAGGTCCACGTCATCCCAGGATCTTTCCTCTACCATTGGCTCGAAAAACTCTAAGACGTTCTTCTATTTCCCTTATCGGGAAATCTACACCCACAACAACTCTCACTGGATCTTCTCTTTGCACTTGGGAGATCGGATTTCACATTTTCATGAATCCGTTGGTCACGCGCTTGACTCTCAGATCTCCAAAACCCAAAACCCATCAACACCGACCCTTCTCTTTCCTTTTCAGGATTTTCTTTATCATGATTTCAGCGATCGCAATGTCGAGCAACTCGTTTCCCCGACTCCCGAATATCGATTTGCCGAAACTCCAATACACTCGCAGGGTTGACCTTTCAACGGTCTCTTATCTCATCGGGACTTCGGACTTCACAATATCGTGAATCCTAATGCCAAAGTTTCAGAACTTCACTCCATGAAATCTCGATAACAGTCAACGGACTTTGACTCTACGATGATAATCTGCCACTTGTCTGCTTTACCGATTCCTTCGGTCCCACGCTACTCTCTTAGCTTTTCAGGATATCATGTTTCGTGATATCGCGATTCCTGTTGCAAGGATATCGAAACTTCAACCCACAAAAACCCGATATAGAAAACCACGTGTAAATCTGATGGCCCTTGTGGCCTGGATCTACGGTCCTACTCCTCCTTAGCTTAGAACCCTTCAATGCTTCCGCCTTAACTCCCCTACTTGTCTATGAGATCTAACAACTCACAGGACTTCGCTAATCCTCCTCAGAGAATTACAACCGTCCATTCCTCCTTGAGGATTTCTGTGAATGAACTAAGTGTTTCTTTACAAACTTGTCCACCTGTACGTGAACTTGTGACACCTTATTAATACTTCTAGTCACAACTCCTCTACGCCCCTTCAGTAGTTTCGAAGGCCTTATCCTTCCTGATATTTCCTACAGTTTTCAAGTCCTCAGAAAGAAAACCCTTTGCACGCACTCCTTGCGGAAACCTTTCAAACACCTTCAAGTATTAATTTCCTTCGACTCTGCACACTCCTGCAGCAACAATCTCTGAATTCTTCACTCAGGTTCACAACCCTGGGACTTCACTCGGCCTGCGCACTCCTTGCATGGCTCCTGTGCCCAACTGCACTTCTGGAAAATGAGAACAAAGGCTAAACTATCTGAGCCCTTTGTCAACACACTCCTTGCGGACACTTCAACTACACTCCTTGCAGGAATTCTTGCTCAGATAGAGAAACAATCGAAACTAATTTCCCTTACTCTCTGTCTCTCAGATTTCAAACATTCAATAAGAAATCATTCATACATAGCATAAAAGCAATTGTATGACAGAAAGAGTAAAACATTCATGATCATAACATTCAAAGATGCATACACAGAGAATATATGAACACCATGAGTCTGAATCACAGCTTTCTTTATATTAATTAAGAACTTTTGTACATGGAGTCTGCTACATAGCTTTCTCTGCTTCTCCTCTATGCTCTTCTCAATAATGTCGTCTACTAATGTTACAATACACAATGAGGGTGTCTATATCCCGTTTCCCTATTGCGCTCTAAAACTGTCTAATCTAGAATTAAATTCTATCTACTTTACATTAACTACCATAAATGCCTTCTACCTACGAAAGGACGAGAGCAAATAGCTCAAGGTCCGTTTACATTTTACAAGTGCGCCTTCATTTAATTATCACATTTAAGGTTGGCGCATTAACTTCAAGGGAATTTCAAAATTTGTGTTGGGTGGTTTTCCAGCTGTCCGATGCCTTCGCACTGGCTAGCTTGATGTTGGCGATGCTCCTGCATCATTAATGGTGTAGATTCATATATGGTGTATCTCTTCGAGTAATCTTTCCACCAAGCTTTGACATGGGGAAGGGATTTAAGGAGTGCGAAGGTGATCTTTTCATTGTCTGAATGTTTTTGGAAAAAGTAATAACCTTCTAGAAAATTCAAACATTTTTCTAGAGCATCTGCATCTATCTGGCCTTCAAATATGAGGGTATAAAAATTTACTTATACCTTGAAGGGTGTTTCACTTTTGAAATGAATGCTTGTAAAATATTTCTTGGCTTCCGCCATCGATGATCTTTGAAGGATATGAACAAATTTTTCCATCATCTCGTTCCTTTGTCACAGTGGTTGGACTACAATTACTTAGATTAATGGAAGAGAAGATGTCGAAAATAAATCATAATTAAAAGGATTATGAAGACATGCATAAAAGCTGTGGTGATAAGGGAAGAATTCACAAGGAATTTAAAGTGGGTGGCCATGTACTCTTGAAAGTGAAGGCCAACATAAGCTCCCTGAAATTGGGAAATTTTTCAATGTTGGCAGCTTGTCATTATGGGTCATTTGAAATCCTAGAGAGGATTGGGCCTGTAGCATATATTCTTGCATTACCTACATCAATGTCTATTCATAATGTATTCCATGTATCATTGATCAAAAAGTATATACATGATGCTAGTCATATTATTGATTGGAATGTGATTTAGGTGGAGAAAGAAGGCACTTTTCAGGTGTATCCAGTATGGACACTGGACCAGAAGATCAAGCAGCTCCAGAATCAATCCATAGATCTAGTAAAGGTCCAATGGACCTGGTACGATCCTGAAGATGCAACTTGGGAACATAGGATTCTATACAGAAAGAATACTCGCATCTTTATGAAAGTTTTTGAGAACAGTCCATAAATATTCTATATATATATATATTGCATTGAGAACAGTCCATAAATAAGGGGAGGGGAATGTAATACCCCAAGACTGATCCCTAGTTGAAATTGTAAATATGTTTTATAGGATGATGAGCCATGTGATTATAAGCCAGAAGGCTTATGTTATTATTAGGATGGAGAGCCTAGATTCTAAAGGCTAGTGATCATATTTTTGTATATGTAAACACTCATATCATTAATATAATACATCACTGCATGTAAACAAACCAAGATAAAAGAGTATGGGGGACTAAAATCTAGTAGGAAGGGAAAGGGAGCGCTAAAAGCCTAGGAAAGGGGATAAGATAGAGGAATTTTCTCCAAAGGAATATTATAATATTATTCCTAAAGACTATGGTGAGGATAATTATTTTATCCTAAGTTCTTATGGAAAAGAGAAGGAATTACAAGTGGAGAGAACCAAGCTCCTTGAGATCCATGTGTCATCAAGAGCACATGAAAATAAAGGTGGGGGAAATTAGTCCATTTCCCACTCACTCATCCATTCACGCATTTAACCATTTGTTCCATGCTCTCCATATGCCTCACTTCTCGATCCTGCACGCACTCTTGATATAACTATACCTTTCCTATTATGAGTAGTAAAATGTATCCCTCCTGTGAGGAACATCGCACATGTACCTACCTGAGAAAGTGATGTTCCTTTCTCTTATGAGAAGCATATTTTCCTTGACCTGAATGTTGTTTCTACCATCACTTGTGCCTTAGATAAACATTGTTGTTGTCTTCACCATTACCTACAATTGGGTGACTTAAGTACATACTGAGGAAACAATTTTTCAGGCCCATGGGGTCGAAGAGGTGGGTTGTGAGGCCCATGGATTGAAAAGGTGGGTTGTCAGGCCCGTGATAAACTCTCTCTAGGTGAGAGAATGTATAGGAAAGTGATTTTCATGAGGGAGCCCAACCGCAGCTACATTTCCCTGAGACGTTTTCTTTGACTTGTTGTTGAATCCTTGGAAGGGAAGTGGGGTAGTCAAAGGAATGTTTAGCAAAGAAGGGGCTCACTTCCTGGGGTGGGACATGAATGTGGGGCATGAAAGACTATAGGTTGTTACTGTGAGTTGGGACCTAGGATGAAATCCTTCCCATTGTCTATATTGTCTCATCCTAGCTAGGAATCCCTTTACCTGGGTGGAGTTTAGTCCTAGCTCGCAGGTGACCCACTGCTGAGAGTTATGAGCAGTGTGGTTTAAGGCTGGGAGGATCGTGGAAGGTATGCACGCAGTTGGTGATCATCTATAAAATATAAGTATCAATTGTGTGTTAATTTACATGTTGTGTATTTATATATGTGTTTATGATTATGGGTTTTTCCTGTGTATGTTGCATGTATATTTTTACTGTTATTTCCACATGAATCTTTGTATTTGCATAATATGTCTGTCTACTTTAAGTTTTATATATAAACATATGAAATTATTGTTTTTATGGAGTAGCATGGCTCATCCTGGGTGGGTTGGGTATGTTACATTTTGGCAAGAAGCGCAAGATGTTCTTGTGTGGCATAGCCCAATAGTCTAAGGTTGGGTATGTTACACTTTCTGGGTGGTCACCCACCCCAGTACTACTCTATCCCGAGCATGCTTAATTACGGATTTCTAATCATATATGGTGTATTAATTCTATTTTGTAGGAATGTATATAAGACAACTAGGAAATCATTACATGATGTCTGTAATTAAGAGATGAATATGGTATTACATTCCACTACATATCAAAAGGTTGAATATCATGGTTTATCAAAACCATAGGCTCTAAATGTTGATTCATTGGAAAAGGAGGTTAGTCAACAATATCCACCTGGATCATTCCTCCCACCTTAGGAAGCAATGGTCTCCATTGCGTCAAGTTCCTTCGAGAGATGGGGAAAATCATGTTGAATCTAAACCTTGGTAAGTCGATTTCCTTGTTGAAGTAGATGCCCTGCTTGTACTTTTCCTATGGAAGGATGTCATGAACCTGTTGGAGGTGTTGGATCCATTCAACATATCTAGATGCATGATCTTCCTTGGTCTGAGTGTGGGAGGACTCTCTTGATTAATATGCAGCAAGAAGAGTTATATCAATGGCGGTTGATGGTTGGAACCCCAAGCACACATGAAAAGGGTCGTGGCCAATAAATATATGTTGAACATATGGAAGACACTCATTATCTTCATGATCCTCTACAATCTCATCGACCTGCTTCTACTAGATAGAAACATCTTAATCCAAGGTTGTAGTGGTCACACTGACCTCCTGTTCACCATTGGAATGGATCGTGAAGAGAGAAAACTTTGTGGTATGAGAGATTACTTTGTGTAATTGTTTTTCTGATATTAATGGAGTGGAAGTAGTCAGCGCTACCTCTGGTACCCTGTAGAGCTTACCTCCAAGAGAAGCAATGAGAATGTGGTGTCAAGACTCATAGATAGTATGATGTTTCCATATATATGGTTGTCCTAAAAGAACATCACAAACTTCAAGTGGGGAAAAATCACACACTATGTCATCCTTGAAGGGATTGATGGTGTAGGATAGGAGACACTACTGCCTAACATGGATGTATCATCCCTGGCTCAACCATCTTATGGTGTATTGTTGGGGGTGTGGCATCGTTGGTAGCTTCAATCTCTTCACAAAATCGGATGAGATTAGGTTCTTTTCACTCTCGATGTCAACAATGAAAGATAGTGGTGTCCCATTTATCCACATCTACATGTGGAAGAGGTGCTCCCCCTCCTCAATCACCTCTAGTTCTTTTGGTTGTATTGATGTGGTTGCGATGGTAGTAGTGGGTTCTGCATCGATGATTTGTTTTTGTTTATTGTGCTCTGAACCAAAGACTGATTCAGGTTTTGATTCATTTTATTTGAACTCAACCACCAATGATTGTTTCGAGTGACATTTATTGGTGTTGTGCCAAGGTATTTTGTGGAAATCACACAAATTTTCGGTGTCTTTTTTAAACTTCTCTGTACCCTTATTTTCCTACATCTTGGAATAGCTCTCTTGATTTTGGCCTTCCTTTTTGTTATATCCTTTGTTCTGTGAGTTAGGGTTTCCTTTGTCATGCTTCTATTGTGGCGTATTTTTAAAATCGATCTCTCGCTTACTCCATTGCTTGAATTTCGTCTTTATTTTTACTACATTATCGATAAGAATATCTTAGTGAGGAGATGTCCAAGAAATCCATATATGTTTCTATGTACCTGTGCAAACCATTACAATCCTTTAAAACTAGATGTTGCTTGGAGGATTTGATACCCAAATTTGAGCGCAAGATATGAAAGATGTTAGTGTTCTCCAACACTCTCTCATCTGTTTTCTGACACAAAGTTATCCATCTCATGTATTGGTCACCATAGTTTTCGATAGGGTAGAAATTCTCCTTTAGGGCATATGAAAAGGATTCTGAATTGGGTTCTCTCCTTAATGGTGTAAATTCATCTACGATGTATCTCTCCCAATAATATTTCCACCAATCTTTGACATGGGGAAGGGATTTAAAGAGCGCAAAGGTGATATTTTCACTGTCTAATTTTTTTTGGACAGAGTAATAACCTTATATAAAATTCAATCATTTTTCTAGAGCATTTGCATCTATTTGGCCTTCAAATAAGGGGTTATCAAAATTTACTTATACCTTGAAGGGTGTTGCACCTATGAAATGGATCCTTGTCGAATATTTCTCAGTTGTTGCCATCATTATTCTTCAAAGGATCTTAGAAAAGTTGTCGATCATCTCGTTCCTCTGTCACTGTGGTTGGACCAGAATTAATTAGAGAAAAGGCAGAGAAGATGTCAAAAATAAAGAAGAATTTAGAGACTTCTCAATAAAGGTAGAAAAGTTATACTGATAAGGGAAGAATTCACATAGAATTTAAAGTGGGTGACCATGTATTCTTGAAAGTGAAGGCCAACAAAATCTCCCTAAAGTTGGGGAATTGTTCAAAGTTGGTAGCTCGGCTTTATGGACCATTTGGAATCCAAGAGAGGATTGGGGTTGTAGCATATATTCTTGCATTGCCTGAATCAATGTATATTCATAATGTATTCCATGTATCATTCCTCAAAAAGTAAATACCTAATGCTAATCATGTTATTGATTGGAATTTGATTTAGATGGAGCAAGAAGGCACTTTTCAGGTGCATCGAGTGTGTATACTGGACCATAAAATCAAGAAGCTCTGGATTTGATCCATAGAGCTAGTAAAGGTCCAATTGACCTGGTTCAGTCCTAAGGATGCAACTTGGGAGCATTAGGATGCTATGTTGGCAGAATACTGACATATTTTTGAAAGTTTTTGAAAATTTTGGTGATAAATGTATATATATATATATATGTATATATTGCACTGAGGATAGACCATTAATAAGGGGAGGGGAATGTAATACTCCAATACCAATCCCCATCTCAAATTGTAAATATGTTTTATAGGCTGATGAGCTAGGTGATTATAAGCTAGAATTCTTATGTGATGATTAGGCTGGAGAGCCTAGATGCTAAAGGCCAGTGAGCCTATATTTGTATATGTAAACACTCATAGCATTAATATAATACATTGATGTGTGTAGACCAACCATGATAAAAGAGTACGGGGGGCTAAACTCGAACAGGAAGGGAAAGGGAGGGCTAAGAGCCTAGGAAAGGGGCTAAGCTAGACAGATTTTTTTCCAAAGGAATATTATAATATTATTCTTAAACACTATGGTGAGGATAATTATTTTATCCTAAGTTCTTATGAAAAAGAGAAGTAATTACATGTGGAGAGAATCGAGCTCCTCGAGAGCCATGTGTCATCAAGGGCGCATGCAAATAAAGGTATGAGAAATTAGTCTATTTCTCACTCACTCATCCATTCATGCATTCAACCATTTATTCCATTATCTCCATATACCTCACCTCTCGAGCCTGCATGCACTCTTGAGCTACTCATAGCTTTCATGTTATGAGAAGTAAGTTGTATTCCTCATGGGAGGC
Source organism: Picea mariana (assembly GCA_032191745.1). Classification (NCBI taxonomy): domain Eukaryota; kingdom Viridiplantae; phylum Streptophyta; class Pinopsida; order Pinales; family Pinaceae; genus Picea; species Picea mariana. The sequence continues at coordinate 32,141 of JASDQU010105374.1, read as the reverse complement.
ACATCGCACTTGTACCTACTTGAGAAAGTGACGTGCCTTTCTCTTATGAGAAACATATGTTCCATGCCCTAAATGTTGTTGCTACCATCACATGTACCTTAGCTTAACATTGATGTTGTCTTTACCATTACCTGTAACTAGCTGACTTAAGTACAGAACTAAAAAAATAGGTTGTCAGGATTGTGGGGTTGAAGAGGTGGGTTGTGAGGCCTGTGAATTGAAGAAGCGGGTTGTCAGGCCCATGAGAAACTCTCTCCAGGTGAGAGAAGTTTTGGGGAAGTAATTTTTTTGAGGGATCCTAGCTGCAGCTACAGTGCTCTGAGACTTCCTGTCTGGCCTATTGCTGAAGCTCTGAAAGGGAAGTGGGGCAGTCGAAGGACTATTGAGAAGAGAAAAGGCACACTTCCTAGGGTGGGATAGACATGTGGGGCATGAGAGACTATAGGTTTTTAGTGTGACTTGGAACCTATGACAAAATCATTCATGTTGTCTTTATTGTCTAGGCCTAGCTAGGAATCTCTTTACCTGGGTGGAGTTTAGTCCCAACTCGGGGGTGACCCACTACTGAGAGTTCTGCGCAGTGTGGTATAAGGATGGGAGGATCGTGGAAGGTCTACATGCAGTTGGTGATATTCTATAAAAGATAAGTATCAATTGTGTGTTAATTTACATCTTGTGTATTTATATTTGTAATTATGATTATTGGTTTTTCATGTGTATGCTACATGTATATTTTTATTGTTATTTCCGCATAAATCTATGTATTTGTAGAATATGTTTGTCCTCTTTAAGTTATATATATATAAAGATGAAATTATTGTTTTTATGGAGTAGCATTACCTATTATGGGTGGGTCGGGTATGTTACAATTTGGTAAGAAGCGCAAGACGTTCTTGTGTGGCATAGCCCAATAGTCTAAGGTTGGGTATGCTACACTTCCTTGGTGGTCACCCATATTTTTACTACTCTATCTTGAGCGCGCTTAATTATGGAGCTCTAATAATATATGGTGCATTAATGCTATGTTGTAGGAATGCACACAAAACCACTAGGAAATCATTACATGATGTCTCTAATTAACACATGAAGATGGTATTGCATTCCACTACCTATCAAAAGGGTGAATATCATGGTTTATCAAAACCATAGGTTCAAAATGTTGATTCAGTGGAAAAGGTGGTTAGACATTGAGATCCACCTAGATCATTCCTCCTACCTTAGGAAGCAATGGTCCCCATTACGTCAAATTCCTTCGGGAGATGCAGAAACTCCTGCTGAATTTGAACTTTGGTGAGTCGATTTCCTTGTTGAAGTAGATTCTCTGCTTGTACTTTTCCTATGGAAGGATGTCATGAACCTGTTGGAGGTATTGGATCCAATCAACATATCTAGTTCCATGATCTACCTTGGTTTAAGGGTGGGAGGACTCTATTGATGAAGATGCAACACGAAGAGATATATCAATGGGGGTTGATGGTCGGAACCCCAAAGACACATAAAAAGGGATGTGGCCAATAAATCTATGTTGAACATATGGAAGAGACTCATTCTCTTCATGCTCCTCTACAATCTCATCAACCTGCTTCTGTTGGATAGAAATCTCTTGGTCCAAGAATGTAGTGGTCACAGTCATCTCTTGTTCATCGTTGGACTAGATCATGAAGAGAGAAAAAATTGTGGTATGAGAGATCACTTTGTGGCATTGTTTTTTCGAGATCAATTGTTAGGGTCCTCACCCACACATAGGTAGAACAATATATTCGGATGTAATAAAGGTCAATATTAATAAGGCCTTGCAATAAAATAGAATAAGTCGAATGTAAGAAGACCTAATAAAAGCTTCCGCTTCTAGAAGGATCTTCCTTTAGATTCTTCTTTTGATAGACATATTTAGTATAAATAGGATTCAAGGGTATGAGAACCCTATCTTGGATATTATTGTAATAGAGCTATGCTCACCTAGAGGTTTCCCCCTCGAAGAGGCCCATGAACATTGCTTTCTGAATCAAAGTGTTATTTCTATTGTTATTCTTATATCATTTCAATGCTATTGTGGTGATTGTTTTGGTTATATTGTTGTTATTATTCCATTTCTAGCATTTTATTTCTATTCTGCATACTTTTTATATCTGGTATATTACAAGTGGTATCAGAGCACTTTCCTCGGCAGAAAGTGTGGGTTAGATTTTTTTCAAGGTAGAGACGTATTCCAGTGTCTTTAAGCCATAAAGATCTATCGTTACGCATATAAACCCACGGTTGAGGGATTCATACACACAGGAAATAAAATGGTACTTAAGCGCACATCTGTTGGCCACCCTTGTAACCCCTATTGGTACCCCTTCGAGTGGTAGCGCATCAGACATCACCTGTGTACGGATGGACCTAGATTACCTAAATCCCTCTTTAGATAAACCGATCGGTTGCCTGACTTCTATAGTGTTACCGAGCCAACACTCGAGAAGATACTCTCTAGTACCTGGGTAGTTGGGTACTACAGCTAAGGGTATGATCTATCCTCCTTAGTTAGTGCCCTGAGATATTGGGCTGAGTACTATTGTTGGACCTCGCACGTATATCAGAGAGCTATA
>JASDQU010105374.1:3124-14629 GCA_032191745.1 Picea mariana | reverse complement strand
TACGAGCCTTGTCCTTCAATCTCTTCAAAAATCATTCAAGCTTCATCCTGCACCAGCTGTAATCTCTGTGTAACCTCCATGAATCTACTCTAGATGGTGGTAACCTGGTACTGGACTGCACGTTGTTCCTATGATATTTTCATCCTCTCGACTCGAGTGAGAAGCTTCATCTACGCATGGATGGTGGATTCCTGGTCCTATGCCTCCTGCAGTTGTTCTTCTAGTTTCCTCAGCTTTGGATCTTCTGTAAGGTGCTCATAGGTCTGCGCACTTCAATCACTTAGTTTCTTACACTATGATGTGAGTGCCCTGATCCTTCCAACTATGTTCTTGGAAACTTCCTCCCTTTGGTCACTCACTTCTTGTCGAGCGGTCGACCTTGCTTGAAGTTATAACTCTATTACTCTTGCTTGAAGTTGTTGAATGGCCTTAACAAGTTTCCCTACTTGTATCTCAACTTAATCTTTTTTCTCCTATGCCAAGCCTGACACAGAATGGAGTTCTTTAGTCACTACTTTAACCATGGTCTTCTCTGCGAGCAACTGGTATTTTTCTTTTTGGATCTTCTCTTTGTCCTCCTTGAACATCGCCCTAATTTCAAATTTCTCCTTCTGTGCAACTTAAAGTTTCTCTAAGACCTCCTCCTTTTCATTCTTCAAGGATTTTGTAGCCTTCTCATTTTCTTCTTGGAATCGATGAAGTCGAGCCTCTGTTGCATCTACTAACCTTCATAATTGGGTAGGCTCATTCCCTAATTCTACAATCTTTTATAAAGAAGGCACAGTAGGTACTGCATGACTCAAATGGATGGCTTGTTGTATGTCCTTGAGCTCCTTCTCTATTATTTCATACAATGTTTCTTTCTTTGCTTCATGTCTCTGCAGGATATCCTCTGAAACATCCTCCATGGATGTGATGATGATATCAATGTCGTCCACTATGATAACATTCTTCAACTGAGGATTATTGGCTCGGGTCTTCTTTCTTGTTGAGGGTTTCTATGGGGAAACCTTCCTTTTCTTCAATGTTTCGACCTCTATAGGGGGATTATTCGATGGTGTAAATTATCCTTTGTCTTCCTTTTCTCCTTCTTCCTCTCCTTATTGGTTCACTTCATCTTCTCCTCTTCCTGTGGGTGAATCAAGCCTACTTTCCTCTGATTTGTTGTCCTCCTCATCAGTTTCTATGTTCTGCACTTCCTCATTTTTCTTCTTTTTCTTCATGCTAGTCTATCCATCATGTTCAACCTAGGTGATTAAGGGACTTCCAGTGATGTCGGGGGCAGATATTTCTCCATCCTCAACTAGTAAAAGGAACTCTGTTGGCCATTCTTTAGTGATCTCCTCCATATCTTCATCGGTCAACTTATAATAGGACTGCAACTCCTCCTTGCTCTCATCCCTGTGCACATTGATGTAGATAAAGTGTCAATCTACATGTAACTTCACTAGCATTATGTATTGATGCAATGTGTTTAGGGTCCTTCATGTAAATACTTCAATGGCATGATTCAACTACTGGTAATAAGCATGGAAGACATCATTTGACTACCACTGCTTCGACATGTCATTTGTATACCACAAGGTAGAGAACCTCGCGGCCAATGTTTATGATGGCTCAACTTCTGAAAATGTCGCTCCTTCTAGCATCTACCAAGAGAAAAATGAGATCAATATAAGTAACCAACTTAAATGAAATTCATATCCCTAATCCTACGCTTCACAACAATCCTTCTCTAGCTCGTTGACAAGGTAGCTTGCCCAGTTTATTTGCATTCCTTCTATGCACTTCCTCATGAGGTCTACTACGAATCCCGTGACCTATTTTGGACGATTCTTTATGATGATATTACCAAATATAAGCTGACAATCTAGGCACACTCGCCATCCTATATGGAGGCTACCTTGTAGCCTTACTTTTCTTTTTCTACATCGCCATAGTCTTCCTTAATGAGTTGTTCCAGGGAGTGATCTGAAGTCTTCCCTGGGTAGAATTATTGAGGGTTCGATCCCTGCATACTCAATCTTATGATGAGGTGGATCAACGCTGGATCCACAGTCATGCACCTATCAAGACACAAATATCCTCCATGGTAACATGATAGGATGGGTTTAATGCAAGCGTTAACCTCCTGGTTTTGACCGAAGTGATGGATCTTCATCACGTCCAGGATCGTTGATTACGCGAGATCTTTTATCCATGGTTGGCATACTATATGAGGTTTCTTCCCAGTCATCTTCATCAAATATCATTGTGGCATGAACAATGCATATTTCTTTCTATCTCTGAGGTTAAATTCATTGTTCTTTAGAGCTAGGATGTGTCCTAATTGGGTTCCAACTACGCGTATCCCCTTCGGGATGTATGCGGTGATCAACGTGTACTCAAAGTCATGTGGGATACTATCACGGTTCACTACGCCAGCGAAAGGTGGTATGTATTCAGGAAAGACCAACTAGATTTGCATCGCGTTAGCTAGATCATCATGGTGCTTGCTTCACTTCTTAGCAGTGCGGCCAGAATGTCGTCCAGTCAATGGGGATGCTTTCAATCTGCCAGTCGATGATGCCTATATTCCTACAGACATGACTCTCTCAGTCATGAGGTCTATAAGAATCTCCTCCATGGACTTATCTAACGCACTTGGTTCGCCTGACATTCACACTTGTAATAAAATAGATATGGTAGGTGAATAGACAAGAGAGGTAATCAAATGGATGGAGAGGTATAGAAAGCACAACATGATACGATGGATTCTTTGTTATCTTGGATAATCACATGTGGAAAAAAGTGGTCTCGACATAGCATCCGACAGGTTAAATAAGAAAGCCTCATAACAAATTCATCCAACGAATAGGAATGCCTCAATCAATACAAATCAGTCCGTTATGGTGTGGTTTCAATGGTCCAATGATGATATTTCCAGCAATAACCATGTTTCTAGTCATTCTAGGGTGTCATTTTAATGGTCAGGGCACCTCCAACCATCATATAGCTTCATCGCGGAAAAGTACCATTCTGCGTGGTTATGCTATTCCAGTGAAGTTCAAGTTCTGTAGATCTACCTACTGCAAAGTCTTTTTTGGAACTTCCCGTAGTTTTTCTAAGTTGGCTTTCTTCTCACTGAGCTTCCTCTCCTTCTTTCCTGTGATCGAAGTCTCTAGATTCCTCTTTCCATTTTTATTCTTATCTTCTATTAGCATGGTAACTTCGCATTGATGATGTTCTTTTAAAGGGTTTGAAGGTAATACATATTCTCTCATTAACTCAATGGTAGGTATTCTTCTTTCTTGCATGGGTAGGTTCTTTGAGTCTTGTTGCATTCTTTCAACTTCGACAGCTAGTTCTCTTTCATTTTTCTACTTCGACTCAACTCCTCATTTTTCTAACAATCAATCTATTCTTCTAGCCATGAGATCCCTTAATTCGTGATATTTTTGTTCTGTAGCTTCCTTCTCTGCTTTCCTTCTAATTTGATCTTTCTCAATCCAAGTCTTTCCTAATAAAAGTGGGAAAGGGGTATTTTTATCAACAAACCTAATAACTTCAAAGTCCTCTTTTGTTGACGTTTCATGAGAAATCATAGGTATATTAGTAACTCTTCCACATAGGATTATCATCTTTCCTTTAAAAAAGCCTATCCTTCCCAATGACGGTATCATAATAGGCTTTCCCAATATTTCCCAAGTGCTTTCTGGAATAATGTTCATGTGTGTTTCTTCATCTAATAAACAGTCTATGTCGAATTCTTATATTCTTGTAACTATGCGTTGTTTTTCTTTCAAGATCTCATGTAAAATGATGTCTCTGTGATCATCCATTACTTCTTTTAACATAGCTTGATCTTTCTCTGATTCTTTCTTTTTTTGGTTTTCTAACATATCATTAGTCTCTTGACCTTCCTTATAGTTTTCTTGTCTCATGTTCATCTTTTCAACTTTAGCAATCAATCTTGGGAAATCCTCAACCTTATGACAAATAAATTTACAACAAAGACCAATAGGACCTACACCAAGGCATTCCTTAGAAAGATGTCCCAGACTTCTGCAATTGTAACACAGTGTCAATACTCGCTTTCTTTTAAACGAGCCCCAATATTTCCTGTACTATGCACTGGGATCATAGTGATGGACCTGCAATCTGCAAAAATTCTTTTTAGGTTTTTGCATCCACTTATTAGTCCAAAAATTCTTTCTATGCATAGGAATAACATATTTTTCTCTATTTGTATCAAATTTATTTAGATTAGCTCTTCCTTCTAAATGTGCCCTAGTTTTTAGACTAGGCTAAAATATATCAAACATACCTACATTCTTGTAACTACCGACCCTTTCAGCAATGCCTGCAATGAAGATGAAGTCTCACCCGAGGTAGAGGCAGGCGGGGTTGCAGGAATCAAGTGTCTACACCCAAGCTGGGACACAAATATGTTATTACAACACTTAACATAGAACTTAGCCAACAATATGCATTATATTGTGATTCTCATTCACATCTCATAGTAACGCTTATTACAGATCAACGCAGTAACAATCAAGATTAAGTCCTTAAAACCTCTTAGAACATAGCATTATCTCAAATATAACACTCAAATACCATTAATCACTAGTAAATAACATTAGATGTATTCATCATACATTATAACAACAACACTAAGCATAAATCATTTAAACAACATCGCATAAAGCACATCAAGACATAGGATATACATGGTTCACCCCAATGTGGGGCTACATCCACCAACTTCTTCTTCTTCTTTATTATTCTTTGATATTCTTACATTCATATTCTCCTATGCACAAAGCCACAGATCCCAGCTTCGCAGGGGACAGGAGGTCTACGAGCTGCGCACCAGATCCTCCTTCTCAAAACTAGGTCAGGGGGTAGAGACAAATCCTAATTAATGGCACAGAGCCTTACATACACCGCATGTGCACAAAGTAGCTTACAATATCTTTCACTAAGCCAACATACTATTCACATAGGTAATCAATCATTATCAATATACTTCTTACAACATATGGTGGACATAGCCAACTATCTAGTTTACAATGTTGTGCACATAGCCAAACATACTGTCCTTCTTACATTGATTAACTACTTATTTATACATTTACAAAAAGGCCTAAACATGGGTAAACCCATGGGTTGACATCCCATAACCCATTACATAAACCCTAAAACCCTTTGATGGGTCCATAAGCTCACAAAACAAGCGAGATCCCGTGATCTTTGTCCCATCTATGTGCTCCATCTTAGACTAGGTTGTCGAAGTCCCAAAAGTGGTCCAACACGACCAATGCTTTCTCCAAAATTGGTCAAGGGCCAACATTTTTTAACTATGAATAAAGAAAGAGATAGATAAATTGCTTTTGTAAATGATGACTTTGCCAAGATCATAGGTAGAGGCACAATCAGGCTTGGAAACAAAAATGCCAAAGCAGAAAATGTTCTGCTTGTTGAAGATATGAAACACAATTTGTTAAGTGTCAGTCAAATGTGTGGTCAAGGAAACACACTTCCTTTTTACTAAAAGAAATTTCAAATAAGGAAAGAAGGATTTGACAAGCTAGTCTCTACAACAGTGAGAACTTCAAACAACATATATGTATTGAATGAAATTGGAAAAGAAATATGTTGTTTGGGAAAAGAAAATGAAATTTGGATTTGGCACAGAAGAATGGGTCACATGAACTTCGACAACCTTGTCAAAGTTAGCATAAAGGAAGTAGTAATAGAAATTCTTGTGATTTCAAAACCAACAAATACTCTATTTAAGCATTGTTTGGAGGAAAAACAAACATGCTTTAATTCAAATCAAAAGAGTACAATACTACTAAACCATTGGATATTTTACATATTTATCTATGTGGGATGATAAGAATAAAGAGACTGAAAGGTGAACAATATTTCATGTTGATTGTTGATGATTATACAAGGATGAATGCAATTAGCTTTCTTAGGAAAATTTCATAGGCATTCTAGCAGTTCAAGACATGCAAAGATATGGTTGAGAGTGAAATGGATTTGAAAATAAAATGTTTAATATCAAACAATGGAGGTGAGTTCACATCAAATGAATTCATGGACTTCTGTAGTGAAAATGGAATAAAAATACAATTCTCAATAGCCATGACACCTCAACAGAATGGAGTCATTGAATGAAAGAAAAAAATAGTACAAGAAATGGACAAAACCATGTTGAAATAGTCCATGTTAGATAACATATTTTGGCCACAAGAAGTTCATACAACAATTAATATCCAAAATAGAGGAATTCTTAGAAGAAAAAATGACAAGACCCCATCTGAGCTATGGAAAGGAAGACCAACCAATGTTTTGGCACAAGCGCAGACTTGGGGTTCAGTGCTTCAACAATGCACCAACAAAAACCTAACTACCGACCCTTTCGACAAGACCTGTGAAGCAGATGAAGTCTCACCTGAGGTAGAGGCAGGGGTGGTTACAAGACTCCAGTTTCTACAACCTTAGATGGGACACAGGTCTGTGATTGTAACAATTTAACAGTTATAGTTCATTAGTATTCAACCTTTGTTTACATCATATATAAACCATAATAGCAGAGCATCATAGTATTCATCCAGATATAATATATTCAAGCACTAAGAATATCGACACAGACTAGATCTAGCATCTTATTCACATCATTAGGCACTAAGATATCATATTCATCTAAGCATTCATCATTACACTAAGCATGAATCATATAAACAATATAACAACAATTATGCACAAATCAACCAAAACACAAGATATACGTGGTGCACCCCCAGCCTGGGGATATGTCCACCAACTCTTCTCTTCTTTATTATCTTTGGTCAAGCTTCTTAGAGGCACATAGCATCAAAATACTACTCCATCGAAGATAAGAGATATGCATGCACCTCGCCAGATCCTTCTTCCCCAAGCTAGGTTACAGCACAAAGCCTTTACACAGTCTCTTACAGTCACTTGCACTTAGCCTTGCAAACCTCACACAGTATGCACCACATTTAAAACTATCACTTGCACTTAGTACAACTTAAAACTTGGCTCTTCTAGGCCCTGATCTCTTTCTTACATCACCTAGACATCTATTTATACATTACAAAAGGGCCAAAACATGGGTAAACCCATGGGACGACATCCCCATACCTGTTATATAAGCCCAAAGCCCAAAAGTGCCTTAAAAAGGGGCTGAGATCCTGCAATCTCTGCTTCAACTTGTAGTCCACCTTCGACAGCCTGTCGAAGTCCCAAAATAGGTCAAACTTGACCAAGGATCCTCAAAACTTGGTCAAGGGCCAATAGGCCCCCAAAAATCACTTGTGACTCATCCCGAGTCACTTTGGTCTAGGTAGCTCTACCTCAAATGCCTCAAGCTTGGCTCGAGCTACTTTGACCTTTTTCTGTGCCAAGGCCTCCTGCTCGATGAAATCTTGGATAACTGCTTCGTTGAGAGGTCCCTCTAAGCATTGTTAGACAACAATTACTACTTGTTCCAGCTCTTCTCCTTGTCCTTCAATCTCCTCAAACAGTTGGAAAGCTTCGTCCTGGACTGGTTGGAGCCTTTGAGTCACTTCCATGACTTTTCTCTATATGGTGTGGACCTACTATTGAGAAGTACATTGTTCTTGGGATCATTTCATTCTTTCAACTGATGATAGGAGCTTTAGTTGCACCTGTACTGTCCCCGCTTGTTGCTTCACCTCCTGGAGTTGTGACTCCAGTGCCTTTAGTTAAGGATATTCAGTCATTAGCTCATAAGTCTATGTGTTATGATCACTTAGATGTTTACATTCCAAAGATAATTCTTTGATTCTCTCAAATATGCTCCGAGCAATGGCTTCTCTTTGGTCTCGCACATCCTGTAGAGTGCTTGGAATTATTTATAGCTCTAGGTCTGTTATTCTCTGTTGAAGTTGTTGGATGGCTTCAACAAGCTGCTCTACTTGATGCTACACTAGTTCTTCCACTATTTTCTCTAACCCTATCACAGAGCGAAGTGATCCGCTGACTTCTTATTTTACTCCAATATGCTCCATGATCAATTGTTCTTTCTCTTGCTGGATCTGTGCTTTCTCCTCTTCAAACTTTGTTTGGAGGTCATCCTTCTCCTGTTTCGCAACTCAACGTTTCTCTACTACTTCCTCTTATGCTTTCTTCAGAGCCACTATGGCCTATTCTTTTTCTTCTTGTGTGCAATGAAGATGATCTTCGGTCACATAAACTATTCTACAGAGTTGCATAGGCTCATCTCCCAACTCTGGTTATTCTGATGGCGGGGGAGCAGTGGACACCGCACGGCTAGATTGAAGGTCCTGCTATACCCCTCTGAGTTATGTCTCAATTCTATCATACATGGTTTCTTGTTTGGATTTTGTGTTCAACAAGATGTCATGGGATGCATCGAATATGGCTGTGATGATGAATTTGAAGTCATTGAGTGTGAGTACAGTCTACAAATTAGTCTTAGTAGCTTTGGACTTCTTTCAGGAAGTAGGTTTCTTGGGGGAAATCTTCCTTTTCTTGGAGGGATCAACCTCATCAAAAATATCCCTAGGTGGTGTTACTTTGCCTTGCTTCTGCTGATATTCCTTTCCATTGGTCTCTTCTTTATCTACTTCGTCATCACCTCCTCGTCTAGGTGATTCTGATGATGTTTCTTCTGATGCGTTGCTCAGATGCTAGACCTCTTCGGTCTTTTTTCTTCTGCTAGTTCCAAGTGTGTCATGATCTTTGTGAGTGGCCTCTAGGATGCTGATTAGTTTGTGGTGAGATAACTCTACGAGGTCAACAAGTATAAAAAGATCTATAGGTCAGTACTTAGTTATTTCTTCTAGGTATTCCTCTATGAGCTTATAGTATGATTGAAGTTATTCTTTACTCTCATATGAGCACGCAGTGATTAAATAAAGTGTCAATCTGCGTGGAACTTCATAAGGGCCTGAATCGATGTAGGGTGTTCGACGTCATATGGGGGACAACCCCAATATCCCTCTTTAACTAGAGATAGTAGGTATGGAATACCACGTTCGACTGCCATTGTTTCCCCATATTTCTCAAATACCAGAGCATGGTGAACTTCGCAGTGAGTGGCTTGAATGGCTCAATGTCAGGGAAGGTCACACCTTCCGACATCTCTCAAGCAGTAAACATGATGAGGATCAACAACCAACTAAAATGGAACTCATATCCATGATCCTGAGCTTCATGGAAATCCAATTCTAACTGGTTGAATAAGTACTTTTCCCAATTCATCTATAGTCCTTCCATGCATTTTCCAGCGAGGTCAACAACAAACCCTGTGACCTACGTGGGTCTATTCTTTCTCACTAGCTTTCCTGCGATTAGTTGGTAGGCCAAGCGAACTACGCCATTCTGGATGGAAGCTACCTTGTAGCCTTGATTCCCCTTTTCTACATTGCCATAGGTATCTTTAATCCTTTGCGCCAGGGCATGGTCTGTAGCCTTCGCTGGGTAGAAGTCTTTTGGGTCGGGTCCCTACATGCTCAATCTAGTGATCCTATGGATCAGCGCCAGATCAACAGTGATGTGTCTATCTAGCCATAGATATCTTCCATGGAATCACGACAACAATATCTTAATGCATGTGTTAACCTCCTGGTGCCTGCCAAAATGCAGTATCTTCATTACGTTTAGGACAATGGACTGCTCGAGTTCCATATTCCATGGTTGGGGGATTATCCTTGACTTATTCCCCTTTGTCTTAGTCAAATACTTGTGAGGAGAAAGCATATTGTAGCTCTTGCGATCCCCTAGGTTTAAGTCACTAAATTTTAATGCCATGATCTTATCCAACTGCGATTGAACTACACGTATCCCCTTTGGGAGGTATGCAGTAACTAAAGTGTAATCGAAGTCCCTTACGACACTGTCACGACTCACCGCATCGGCATGAGGTGGGATGTAGTCAAACTGGATAGTCAGGATTAACTTCACATTTGCCAGGTCATCTCGATGCTTAGTTATTTTCTCGGTTGCAACTCTGGATGGTCCAGATCCGTGAGCAGTCGACGGGGAGGCTTAGACTCCTCACGTTGATGAAGCTTGAATTCCTATGGACATTAATTTTTCGGCCATCAGATCGATTAGAACTTCTTCAACCAAATTCTCTATGGCACTGAGTTCATCTGGCATGCATGCTCACGATTGGATAACTCAGGTCAATGAATTAATTCTCAATGTAATAGAACATGTGTCAAAAGCTTAGTAAACACAGTGCGATAACAACGAGTTCTTTTGTTGTCTTGGATACAATTCGCAAAATTGTTCTCCAGGGATGATTTTAGGGGCTAAATTTTTCTCATGGGATAATTTTCCATGGTTTTTCCGAAAAAAAGATTCTCTATTCTGAAAATGATTCTCCCAAATTATATAGGATAAAACTATTTTAGCTTAAAAATAGCCGAAATTTTATACAAACTATATAAAATCCTTATAAATTTGAATATTTTTACAATAATATCTCCAAACATTTATAGTTGACATATGAAGGATTAGTAAGATTCGCCAAGGTTTCAACATTTTAAAGTAAATCTCCATCCTTAAAATCATCCATGGTGTTCTTGGTGAAACAATCGACGAACTAAGTAGACAATGAGGTAACAGATCTCTCCAACAGACAAGAAGCCTTCATCAATGCATTTTTGTATGTTACGTCGTGGTCCCAACGATCTAATGGTGAGATTTCTAGTCATAATTGTTGTTCTAACCGTTTAACGGTCATAATGGCTCCAACAATTATATCGCTCCATCGTGGTGAAGTGCCAATCTAAGTTTCTCTGATATTTTGACGAAGTTCGAATTTTGGGGACCTTCCTCCTACAAAGTATTCTCTCGGCCTTCCTATAATTTCTCCAACTTTGCCTTCTTCTTGCTGAGATTTCTAGCCTTCTTCCCTGTGATATGCATTACTGGGTTCCTCTTCCCATTCTGATTCTTATCTTCTCTTGTTATAGTAACCTTCTGTTGTTGATGGTCTTTTGTAGGGTTCAATGTCAATTCTTCTTTTTTGTCTAAGGTAGGTGCTCTGCTTTCCTGTGTGGACGCGTTCTTCAAGTCTTTCTGTGTTATTTTAGCTTCGTCATCCAGATCCCTGGTCTTTAACAGCTTGAATTGGTTCTCCCATTCTTCTACCGAGTGTGTGATTCTCCTAGTCATGAAATATTTTAATTCTTTCTTTTTTTGTTCTAGGGATTCTTCTTCTTTTCTCCGTATATGATCTTTCTCAATCCGGGGGTTTTCCTAGAAATAAAGAAAATGGGGCATTGTTCTCAACAAATTTAATAACCTCAAATTCTTCCTCTGTCGAAGTTCTATGAGCACTCATAGATATCTGGGTAAGTCTTCCACATATGTTTATTATCTTTCCTCTAAATAATCCTATTCCTCCTAATGAAGGAATCATAACAGTCTTTCCTAAAATTTCCCACGTTCTTTCCATCATAATATTCACATGTGTTTCCTCATCCTAAACAAAGT
>JASDQU010105373.1:99596-112582 GCA_032191745.1 Picea mariana | reverse complement strand
ACGAATATTTAATTTGATATTCATTTCATATAATTAATTTTATTATATATATTAAATATAGTTATATTATTATATAACTATATATATAATATAATTATATAGATTGGTTTTTCTTTTTAAATTTGTAATTAAATTTTTTGAATTTTAATGTTTTTGTTAATATATTTTTATTTTAGAATATTTTTTTAGATTTTTTTTTAATTTTGACATGATTTTAGTGTTTTTTTTTATATATATTTTTAATTTGTTTCTACGTTTTAATGGGTTTTTAACTATTTTTTTTTCAAAAACAAATATATATATTTTAAAAATTATTGTTTTATGGGGAAAATTTTTTATTTTTTTAATTTTTTTTTTAGTTTATGTTTTTATCCACTTTTTTTTTAATGTTTTTTTTTTTCAAATTTGGGCTTTAATTATATATTTTTAAATGTATTGTTTTCATGGTATTATGTATTATGTTGTGTTTCTAGTGATAAACTAAAATTTAAAAAGTAAGTATTTAAGGGTTTATTTGAAGATTTTGTTTGCATTAATGATGATTTTGATTACCACTTTAGAAAAATGTCATTTTAATACCCAAAATTTAAAATGGGTGCTACCGGTAGCAGTACATTTCAATTTGATGGTTGATTTTGAGGTTTTGGTTTTAATGGTACGGACTGCTAAAAATACAATTTCAAAATATCTATAAATTTAATGTTTTGAAAAAAAAATAAAAAATATGTAACATCATTTTCTTATTTAGGTGTCGATTTGAAGGTTTTTCTAAGCTATGGCATGAGTTTTGAAGGCCGCTTTTGAAAAATGTTGTAATTTTGACCCCATTTGAAAAAATGGTGCTACCGGTACCACCACTTTTTGATTTGGGGGTTGATTTTCATGTTTTTTTGGGAAAAATATGGGTTTTTTGGGCCAGAGTTCTCGTTTTGAGGTCACAGTTCTCATTAAGTTGGTAACTATGTTTTATTCCTTTTGGATTGAAGAATTCACCAACAATATTTTCCAAAGTGATTGTCACAAATTTCAAAGAGTTCATTCTTTATTTATTAGAAGTCTACTTACATGATTGGACAATATTTAGTTTATTGAAAGAACATGTTGAAACGTTCGCTTAGTTTTGGATAGGTGTAGGTAGTACCATCTCTCATTGAATTTGAAGAAATGCATTTTTTGTGCACCTTTTGAAATATTGTTGGGCCATGTGGTGTGTAAACATGGATTGTTAGTTTACCCTGCAAAGATAGTTGTGATTGTTGACTTGGCACCACCAACTTCAATGAAAACGTTGAGAGCCACATTGCATAATAAAGGATACTATATAAATTTCATCATAGGATATGCGCAAATCACAACCCCTATGGAGAATCTACTAAAGAAGGAAGTTAAGTTTCAATGGAATGATGAATGTCAAAATAGCTTGGACACATTAAAGAAAAAGTTGGTTACAACTCCAATTTTGATATTCCCATATTGGAAGAAGGTGTTTCACGTTCATGTGGATGTGTCCTCTGTAGCATTAGGAATAGTCCTATCACAACCCGGATAAGGAGAATTAGACCATTTGATTTCATTTGCAAGTAGGAATTTATCATATATAGAACAAAACTATACTACAATAGAATGAGAAGGATTGGTCATGGTGTATGCCTTGCAAAAGTTCAAATACTATCTTTTTGGATCTCACTTTAAGATGTATACAAACCATTTTGTGTTAATATACCTAGTTAAAATGATAGTGTCGGGGAGGAGAATATGCATATGGCTACTGTTTTTCTGGGAATATGACTTTGAGGTGATTGTGAAATCAGGGAAATTTAACTTAGGACTGGATAAATTATCACGCATATTTTCGGATGACGATGCATGAAACTTGGATGACAGTTTACTAGACACGCACCTATTGGAATTTTATATGGTTGATGACTATTTTGAAGACATAGTTCAACTCTTGAGTACACGAGTAGCCCCACTAGAATTTACAGTGGCGCAAAAAATTTATGTAGTAGTTGTTAGTGCTAGAAGTTGTTCCTAGACTGTGTTAGGAACAAGCCTACCGCATCTTATTTCAAAATTTAAAATAAAATAATTTTAAAGAGGTGGAAGGATCACACTCTTGATCTTAAAAGGCACTTAATGGATAAACTTTCAAGTTCTCTTCTCTATGTGCAACAGATCAGGTAAGCAAAACCTTAGTTGAGTCAAGTGAGAGTGGGGTATATGTTGAAGAAGAATGAATGAAAAAAAATTGATGACCAACAAGAGAAATCTGTTCTTTGATATAATTAACCAGTAGAAGAATAAATCTTAAACCCATAAATCCTTCTTGAACCATATTTAAAATCTCTTAAACACACATGTGGTTAAGATTACACTATAAAAATAGGGAAATCCTCTCAACACATACACACAACCATATAATCATATAATAGTAATAATGTGTTCAAGATGAAGAATTATAAATGAGAAACAAAAGAGAATGATACACACCAACTAATGACTTCATTAACTACTGAAATATTTACACAGATAAGGTCGATCCAAACAATTGTATAAGATAATGTCTTTTAGGAAAACATGGATCCAACCCTTTCTTCTTCTATATCATTCAATATAGAATGTTTCAAATAGGTTACATGTACTTATGGTCAATCCTGAGAATCATGGACACCTCAAAACAAATCTCTACAAAAACTCTGGACAAATTTAAGTTTCTAACTGTTGATATACCAAATCATAACAATTTACAAAAAAAATCCTAAAATCAGGGAAACAACCTTGCATAACATCGCTTTGATTTGAATTATTTTACATTTGAATAATAACACTAATGCTTCATCTTTATTTTTCCCAGATATATTCGATCTTCAATGCTCCACTTGAGATCAACCTTTGACAACTCAACACAAGTGACTAATATGGATTGATCTTTGTATCCCAATATTGATTTTTAGATCCACAAAACATTTTATAGCTTCATAACATGATCCATTATATGCTTACATAATTTATAGCCTTCCTCTATTACAAGATATGAAACTGGGTGTGAATAGAAGAAAAATCGACAACTACAAGTGTTCTGGTAGCGCCTTTATTACCCTATGTATACGATTGCAGAAACTTCCTGAGCGACCTTCCAAAAACTAATCCCGCGTGTTTTAAACTCTTTACTTTGCCTAGGTTATAGATGGACATAGAAAAAAAGGAGCATGATACGTTAGAAATATGGAACAAAAACATTTTTCAATCCTTCATTACTTTTAATCTCAAAAATTGGATTTATCCTAGAGGTGATATCTTTAAATTGATAGCTTTCTATGCAAGATTGAGGAAGCTTCTTCTTCTTGCAATTCTAAGCTATCCTTTTCTAGTCTACTTAGATTGATATCGAGTTTTCATATATTTAGGCTCATTCCCTTCAGGTCCAATCTTAGCGTTTGGGATTTTCATATCCTTTTTACCCTGTTTCCTAGTAGGAACTCTGTTTTTCCCAGTGATTGTCTTTTATTTATGATCAAACCACCCTTCTTGAGTTTATCCTTCTTAGACTTAGTGAAAGGGTTTTTCGTTCTTATATATGTCTTTCCAATAGGTTTGAGAGTATATTCATCAATGATTATACCTTTTCTGTGATGGCAGGTTTATTCACTGCTTTAGACTTCAACCTGAACTTATTTTGAGGCATTGTTCTTCGTTTCCTTAATAAAATTATATACCTATAGGTATCGTCTTCAGAGGAACTTGAGGTATGAGAAGCGACCTCTAGGATAGGCTCTTCAAGGTGTACAATATCTTCAAACTCTATTGTTGTTTTTCCAGGTGGCTGGTCTTCCACTAAAATCCTAGGTTATGCTAACCTCTTAGCCCTTTTTGAGTAAGTTTTATGTGAAAAAGGGAAAGGGTTATTACCTCCACGTAATATGTGAGAAGACCCTGCATTTGCTGACTAGTTGATGTAGATTTTACATGATCATCTTGAGTCTTTAATAATGTTTCTCATTTACCCTTCTTTGCAGTGGCAGATTGATAGGCATTAGATGAAGTTTATTGATCAGGATTAACAATATTTACATGTGATTGAGAAGCAAGAGAATTATTTTCCTTTTTAAGCCTCGACTAGATCAAGAACTGATCCCAAGTCTTCTACAACTTCCCTAGTTCAGCCTTAACAAGAACTTCAATCAACCCTTGATGGAAAATTATGTGAGGAGGGGTCTTGGGGTTGTCTTGAACTCTCATAGCCATCTAGTTGAGATCCCTTAAGAAATAATAATGTAAATTAATCCTCTTAATCCCTGCTAGATGAGGCATAAATCGAAGGTGGAATAGGAATACAATAGAAGAGAGACCCTCACATGTAATGAATCTATTAAGCATGAGTACAAATTCCATCCACTCATCAACAATCAAATACTTGGGGATGCACTTGGCCCAATTAGGGTCTCTGTGTTTAGGATTTAAAAACTGATTGACATCTCCTCCTGTAATCAACTTATTTTTAAACCACCTTTCGCCATTAGTGGGGAGGTTGCAAGAAATAACTCTAGATTCTTTCATAACTTGCATAACCATGTTTGCAATTAGAGCCCATTGTCCATTGAAACTCTAAAACAAATCCCTGGATGTAGCATAATAATGACCATCCATCTTGGTACAGAGAAGGTACCACCCTTCCCTATCTAAAATGATTTGACAATCTTCATAATCCTCCATGACTTCAGGCCCTTTAGGCTCTTTCTGATTCACATGTCAACCTTTACCCATCTACACAGTCATGACCTGAAACTAGATTCTTGGCTACAGAGAAGAGATCTGTATGTTATGTGTTATCACTAGAAGTCACCTCTAGATTGCAGTAGAGGTAAGCCAAGTACCCATCAGGTTTTATGTCACAATGGATAAATTTAAAGGGGTTCTAATGGATGCAAAGTCAGGATAGTATTTCCTTAACTCATAAATCCAAACCAGGCAATGCATGAGTAAGTGGGGTCTTGTTTTAACTTCATTCAGTAGTTGGGTATGGTGGTGAGTGGTAAGGAAGAACATTGAGAAAGGTGTGGAGGTCTGTTGTGGACATCCAGTCTTCAAATAGCCTGGGGACGTAGAAAAACTCAGAAGACAAGATCATCTTATCTTAGAACTTCAAGAAACTGAAAAAATCACAACAACACTGCAATCAAACATACATTGCAACACAGTTGCAACAACTTGATTGGATCATCCATGCCTGAGATTTCAGTATCAGAGGAAAAAGAGATGGGAAAAAAGGATGGCTATTATTAAACAAGAAGTCTCAAAATTCCATACATAACCATAGAGCCAGAGGCTTTACTAAAAGTTTACAATCGGGAGCGTAGCTCAACCATTGACCCAAAAAAAATGTCAAAAATTCCTAAATATACTCTGGACGAGTCACTCCCACCATCGAAACCTTGAGTTGGCGATCTTCCTATCTAGATGGACATGCACATGATCTTCTGGTAGACTGTACCTACAGTCTTTTGTCAGACTGCCCATGCATTCGTTGTCAGAAACGATCTTCGGTTAGACCAAACTGACAACCTTCTCCCACAGTCAATCCCTTTCTGGCCTTCTATTTATAGAAGGAGACGATGTCTCAACTAATTCCCTTGACTCCATCAACTGCCTCCTTGAGATGAGGACAAGCAAAGTCAACACCTGCACCCGAGAAACGCGATGACCTTTCTTTCACCACTTATGCTCTGCTAGATGTTAGCTGGGAAGACTGGCAGGAGGACGAAGGATGCTAATCAGGAGGATCTGGTGAGGTGATTGGTGCGGGCTTAGCAGGATACAACAAATTCTCGGCGGCCAGGAAAGCGCGGACACCAGCATGTGAGAGCTGAGGTGGGAAGGTGTGGGGGTGATGTGGCGAGGAGAGGGGATGTAGTGGCAAAGGGAGAGTGAGGAAAATCGCATAGGTGGAGGTGACATGGGAGACATATGGTAGAAGGTGAGGGGTGAAAGTGGGAAGGAGACATGACATGATTCTAGAGAGGGAGAAACATGGTAGGTAGGGGAAGAGAGGGAAAAGGTGCTGATATGACAGTCGAGAGGAGACAGGCAAGTGGAAGACAGGTGTCATCGGGAGGCGAGGGAGGTAAGAAGATTTGGTAAGNCCCCCCCCCCCCCCCCCCAAGTTAAAGGTAGAAGGTCAGGGGGGTCCAATATGGATCCTGCACCGTCCAGATCTACGTTCCCTTTAGTATAACTTGCCCAACACCATAAACTTAGAATAAGTGAATTTTATGGGTTTTTTTCCCGCTTCTGGTCGTTTTTTCACCATGGTGCCCATTCCTAAGGAAATAAAAACACCCACCTTACAAACATTGTGATAACATTTGGCTCCATGGGTGATGGATTTCTCCCTGTGAGGTGCCAATAACTCACAGCTTCAGTCGCCCTACTGTTGGGTTATGGAGTCAGCCGATAAAACAAAAAGAAAAGTGGTATTTACAATGACATGGAGGATCCCTAGATGGCTCAAACAAAGAACATTTTAAGAAAATGCCTATTAACAGGGCTACCAAAAACTTCATCTCCCAAATTCTGTAACCTGTAAGTGTTATTTGGAAATATCCCAGAAATTTTAAAGGGTCCAATCCAAAGGGCTTCAAATTTACCATGCTTGCCCTTATCATGTTTGGGTGCATCCCATTTGAGTACTATATCTCCTAGCTGGAAATCCCCTTTACTGTTCTTCCTATCAAAGACCTGCTTGATCTTATGCTAATGTTCATGTGCTTTGTCCATCATCTTTGCTCTAGTTTGTTGCACTTCTACCAGTTGTTGTATTCTTCAGATCATATCATTAGGCTCCCCTTGGTAATATTGGAAGCATTTTTCCACTGGCAAGGCGAGCTGAGAAGGAAATACAGCCTCAACTCCATACATGACCTGAAAAGGAGAGAAACCCATAGATCTCTTTGTTGTCACTCTATCGGCCCATGGAGAAAATTTGAGCTTTGAATCCCATGCTTTCTTGTTGTCCTCTAGTAGTATTTTGATAATCTTTATAAGGCTTTTGTTAGAGAAGTTTTCTACTCCATTGCCTTGGGGATAGTAGGGGGTGGAGTGGATCAATGAAACTATGAAATTCTCACAGAATTTGAATAGTGGCTCAGCTTTGAAGGATGAAGCATTGTCAGTGATGATTCTGTTTGGACAACCAAACCTTGCCATAATGTCCTCAAGGAAACCAATGACTAGTTTGTGAGAAGCATTCCTTATGGGAATAACTTCTATCCATTTGGTGAAATAGTCTGTTGCATTTAAGATCCATTTGTGTTGACCACTTGAAGCAGGATGAATTTCCCAAATGAAGTCCAGGCCCCACTGTTGAAAGGGTCTTGCAACTTCCACAGGCTTCAATGGCAGAGACTTGAGTTGTTGCTTCCCGAAGAACTTTTGGCACTTAACACAAGCCCCGATCTTTGCACAGACATCACTGAATAGGCTATGCCAAAATTACCCAGCCTTCAGAATTTTATAGGCTAAGGTTCTCTAGAAGTGATGTCCCCCACATAGGCTGTCATGAAAATCAAAAATAATATTTTGGGCATCCTGTGGGTCTAAACATATCAAAATCACTCCTAGAGTGTATTTCCAATACAAAACTTGATCAATGAGGCAATATTTAATTGCTTTAAGATTTAAAACTATTTCCTTTCCTTTTCCTATTACGTCAGGAGGCCTCAACTTTTGCAGAAAAAACTTAATGTCTTTTTACCAAGAACATTCTGCCAATGGAGGCTTGTCCTGAGAAATTTTATCAGACAACTCAGCTTGTTGATTTTGTGAGCAAGTGTTGACGAATTTAAACCCCAAATCTTTGTAATTATATTCATCCAATAGCTTGGCTAAACCTTGACCTTTAATTATCTTGGTGGGCTTTATTTCCAGATCAAATTCAAGTATTTTGGCAATCCACTTACTCCTTCTTCCATCTATGTGAGGCTGAATGAGAATGTCTTTCACAGAGGCTAAAGGAACATATGCAATGATCTTTGAATGTAGGGCATAGACTTTGAAATATTTGAGAGATTTCACCAAGGCATATGCTTGCTTCTCCATGATGTCATATTTTATCTCAGCATCCCTCTGTTCTCTGCTGAAAAAGGAAATAGGTTGCTCCATCCCTTCAACATTTTTCTGCAACAAAACAGCTGCCACTGTATCAAAAGAAGCTAAAGAAAAAATCAGAAAATCTTTGGAGTAATTAGGAATGATAAGCACAGTTGCCTCAGTTAATTCCTTCTTGATTTGTTCAAAATAATTTATGGACTCGACTATCCATTTTACTTCATTCCCCTTCCTGAGAATGGTTTCTATGAGCTTTACCATTTCAACAAAATTGGAAACAAACCTTCTGAGAAAATTAATTTTTCCCAAGAAAGACTGGACTTCTTTCCTGGATCTCGGGATTGACAAGGCTCGGATTGCTTCTACCCTTCTAGGATCAATCCTGACTCCCTCTGTTGATACTATGTGCCCCAGTAATTTTCCCTCTTGCATGGAAAACAATGACTTTTTGGGATTAAGGGAGAGACCAAACCTTCAACATTTTGAGAAAACCCTCCTTAGATGCTAGCAATGTTCTTTATCAGATCTGGAAAAGATTGTAATGTCATCCAGATATATGACCACAAACTTGTCCCTTTCCCCAATAAAGGCTATATCCATGGCTCATTGGAAGGTTTCTCCTATGTTCATCAGTCCAAAGGTCATTTTGGCATACATGAATGTGCCCCAAGGAGTGTTGAAAGTTGTCTTTTCTCTATCTTTAGGTAGGACAGAGATCTGATTATAGCCTAAAAATCCATCAATCATGGAAATTCTGGATGCACCTGTCACCCTTTGCAATATATGTTACATCTTTGGCAAAGGATAATTGTCTGTTTTTGAGATTTTGTTTAGATTTATGAAATCGACACAAAGTCTGATTTCCCCACTTTCTTTCTCACCGAGACCAAGTTGGCCACCCATTCTAAATACCTAAAAGGCATGATGATCTATGCATCAAGCAGCTTCTTCACCTCTTTTTCCATGATAGGCAGTAGCATAGGATTTATCAGCCTCAATTTATACCTAAACGGATTGGCTTGCTCTTTCAATGGGATCTTATGCTCAATGACACTTGTGTCCATGTTTTGAGATCTTCATAGGTCCAAGAAAACACATAAAAAAGTTCTCTTAATAACTCAACATACTCGGTCCTTTTCTCCCTCGACAAGCTTCTTGACAACTTGACAAATTTTGAATTATCTTCTGTGCCGATATTGCACTCATCCACATCAGCATTCTCATTTGAAATCTTTCTCTTTACTACCACATCATTTCCGTCAAATAGTCTTTCCAAAGGAACTAGTCCTTTTGGGATATGATTTCTAGGCAAATGGACAATATGATGATCAACAATTTTTTTCAAAAAAATGTCAACATGAGGATTTATTTCAGAATCAGGATTTTGATCAAGGTGTAGTGCAAAAAACTCATCATCAATCTCTAGAAATATTTTGATTTCAAGATCATCCTCAAACACTTTCCAATGCTTGACATTATCAGGTATAGAGGGTCTATATTTCACTTCTACATCATACCTGAGTTTAGATGGTAGAGGGAATTCTAAAATTACTTGTTGAGGCAGCTAAAGAGTTAGCCATGACATTTTCTTCTCTTGGGACAAAAGAAATGTTGAAAGATAAGAAAAATCTATCAACTAGATCCCACACTTCATTTCTGTAACTTCTAAGCCGAGGGTGCTTGGCCTGATAAATATTTATAATTTCTAGAACAATCAACTCAACATCCCCAAACACTGATATCTCTTCAATTCCCATGTATTTTGCATCCCTCAAACCTAAAACCAGAGCTTCATATTCTGCCACATTATTGGTGGTTTCAAATTCTAACTTGTAGGATAGAGGTACCATCTCTTGAACCAGTGAAACAAGGACCACCCCAGCACTAGCACCTTCTCTAGAAGAGGCTCCATCAAAGAACATTTTTCAAACAAAGGCAATCGAGGGAGAATCTTTACAGAGAGTAAGGGACTTCTTTCTAATTTCAAGGGGGGGATCAGGGGCATCAGTGAGCTACAACAAGATAGAACCCAAGTCATTATAAAGGGAAAAGATAGGATGATTGGTGGGGTTTGCTTCATCGCTGATAATATAGGCCAACTGAGCTTCTCTATACAGTCTTCTATGCTCCCCCCCAAACACAATAATGGTAGTATATGTGAGTCTATGGAATAATATGAAGGCTCGGGATGCAACAATTTAGAGAGAGACCTTTTAAAATCCTCATGCTTGACTAGCTTTGAAAGGGGTATGGGGATCCTAATATTCCAAATTTATTTCTCAAAGTTGAAAGAGGAGGGGGGATTAAGATTTTTTTTTTTACTTCTAGGACAGTACCTTTGTCTAATGGTGAGGGATTCTATGTTTTCTTCTCCTTGTTGGTGTTTGTTGTGCTTTTAACAGGCTTGTCTTCTCTGGAAGGATGATCAGGGAGGTCAGACTTCCCTTCTTTCTCCTTCGACATGAGATTATATATATGGGGACTACTATTGGTCTCCTCCCCTTTACTCAACTCATTTATTTGGTTGTCCATGAGGGACTCCTCATATGCAGATTGGGTCAAATGGGGGAATGGGGAGGTGTCTTTGAGACAATGGATTTCAGGATCAAGCTCTTCTTCCCCACCTTCTTCATCAGCAATGAGATTATTTTGGAGAGGGGTTTGGATTTTTTGATCATCCCTATCTATGTTTTGGGGCTCTCTTGGAAGTATCTGAGGGGTATTGTTTGGTCTTCTAAAKTTKCCTATGTTTTCAACATTTTGGTCACTCTTATAACTCTGCTTCCATTCAAATTTCATCCTCTCCATCTCTGCGGAAAGATATTTTACCATCTTGGTCAATTCATCTACTTAAGGCTGGGATGTAGAGGAACCAAAGGTAGAAGATTCAAGTCTCCCTCTTCCACTGTCTCTATCAGTTTTATTTCTGAGTCTGTCAACTACCAACAAATTGGATTCTACTTTGAGGGCTGCATCTTGCATATGAGCCAAGGAAGTAGCTCTTCTTTCTCTTAACAGGAGGCATAAATCAGGGTCAAAAGCACTAGCATAAGTAATTTTATCAGAGGATCTTGTAGGCTTTATCTCATCCAAGATCTTATTGTACATTTTGTTGAATCTTTTGGAGAATTCAGAGACATACTCTCCCTCTTTTCTCCTTAGGGACCCGAACTCTGTGATATAATACATAAAGTCTTTTTTATCCCCCCATTGTCTCAAGAAGACATCATCTAAATCCTCAATCCCAAAAATGGATCCAGGGGTCAATCCTATAAACCATTTCCTAGCCTCACCAACAAGGCTCTGGAAAAAAAATCTCATCGACACAACCTCATTTTCAATATTCAAATTGTCTGTATAACTGTAAAAGGTAGCAAAGTTCTCTTCGGCAGTTATATCTTCTTCTCCAGTGAACTTGGGCATGTATTTAAAGTAATCTCCAACAGTGAGAGCATTCATTCATTGAGGTAGGATTAGATGGGCATATCTTGTGGCCACTATGGCATCCATTATGTTCCTAGGGAGATTAGCACCCGCCATTGGGATGTGAGGTGGAGGAGAACTAGGAGGGGATGGATTTCAAACAGGGGAGACTGGGGGTGTTTTTCTGGGAGGAAAGGGAAACAACAGAGGATTAGGGGAAAATGCTAGAGGCCTTAAGGGAACAAAGGTTTCCCTCTCTATAAAAGAAAAAACTCTAATAGGAGGAGGAGTAGTGAAACTGGAAGAGGGGAAATCAGTAGGAAAAATCACAAAATTTAAAATTCTAGAAGCTCCAACAGATGGCGTAATAAGAAAATGAGAAATAGATATCGAAGTTTCTAAATGAGGATGGTGAAAATCATCAGAAACACTTGGTTCAACAGCCAAAGTACCTTCCTGAAGGTTCTTTCTTCTTCTAATAATTTTCTTTGGGTCAACTTCAGGTGTTGCTAAAGGCAGTTGTGAAGTAGACCTCGTGTGTCTACCTTTGGAAGCCACAGCTGAAACAATGGAGTCACCAGGTGCAAGATGAAATCTTGGATGGTTCTGTTGTCTGATGCACCTTTAGAAAAAAAAAATCTCTTTGTTGTTCTATCCTAGGAAAAATATTCAATTCATCCCCGACAACGATGCCAGAAATGTTATCACTAGAAGTCACCTCTAGATTGCAGTAGAGGTAAGCCCAGTACTGTAAATTATAACCTTTTACAATGTCTATTGTAAATATATATTCAGAAAAGAACAGAAAATATACAATGGCAACTACAAACATTACACAGAGATTTTTCCCCTGGAAACCCAAACCGGGAAAACCAACATATATTATACTCATTCACTGTGTTACATTGTTTACAATACAATATACATATAGGAGCCACCAACATCCAAAACCCTAACCCAATAACCTGGATTAGTCCAAAACCCTAATTCCTTAACCAAAAATAGAAAACCCTCGGCAAAAACCATGTGCTGAAAAAACCACCTAAATACATGACACATTTCCCGAGGTAGGTGTCACGTTTCCTGAATACTCGTGCAAAGAATATAACACATACCCAACATTCTCCCACTTGTTGTTTTCTTTGCATACAGAGGGTTACAGGGTTACATAGTCAAAAATCCAGGGTAGTAATGCCCATGGATCCTCTACACCAAGAGAACTTCTCAGTGCTCACATATTTTGTTAATGAGTCTGCAACATTCTTCAAAGTGTCCACCTTCATCATTGATACTTTCTTTTCTTCAATCAAGTCTCTCACAAAGTAATATTGAACATCAATGTTCTTTGTCTTTGAATGATAAGCAGGGTTCTTTGCCAGAAAAAATTCACTCTGAATGTCACACTCTATCCTTACAGCTTGTTGTACCAACCCAATACTTGAACACAATCTTTGTAACCA
>JASDQU010105373.1:87490-98183 GCA_032191745.1 Picea mariana | reverse complement strand
TGAGGATCTTCTTCTTCTGATTCATGTTCTTATGTAGAGTCTGCTTCATCATCCTTTAAATCAAACTCTATCTTCTCTGGTTCTTCCTTACTTGGTAGGACTTCCTGTTTAACAACATCCTTCATTTCTCTAAATACCACATCTCGGCTATACACTACCTTCTTAGTTTCTGGGTACCAAAGCTTATAACCTTTTAGACCATCTTTATATCCAATAAAGATACATTTTTCATCCTTCTTATCCAACTTACTCCTATTTTTCTTTGGAACATGAACATATGCATCGCAGCCAAATACCTTAAGATGTGTGAGAGAAGATTCCTTACTAGTCCATACCTCTTGTGGAGTCTTGTCACCCAACGATGATGAGGGTGATCTGCTGACCAGATAACATGCAATACCCACTGCCTCTGCCCATAATTCTTGCCCTAACCCGACACCACTGAGCATGCACCTTGCTTTTTCCATCAGCGTCGTGTTCATCCTTTCTGTAACTCCATTCTATTGAGGTTTATATGGAGTAGTCTTCTGCCTTGCTATACCTCACTTCTTACATAATTCTTCAAATTCATTCCCACAGAACTCTCCTCCATTATCTATTCTCAGCACCTTAATTCTTTTCTCTGTTTTATTCTCAACAAGAGCCTTAAAATCTTTAAACCTATCAAAGACTTCAGATTTCTTCCTGAGGAAATATATCCAAGTTTTCCTCGAGAAGTCATCTATAAATGAGACATAGTACACAAATTTTCCCAATGATGGGACCGACACAGATCCAAAAACATCACTGTGAACTAGTTGTAAAATTCCTTTTGCCCTTGTTGCACCATATGGGAATCTTACCCGATTTTGCTTCCCATATAGACAATGTTCACAGAAATCAAAATCCAGAGAGCATTTAGACATACCTTCAACCATACCTTTACCGTGTAGTAGTCGAAGACCCTTCTCTCCGATATGCCCCAGTCTAAGATGCCACAACATAACCTTTTCTCCAGAGACTGTAGGAGTTCTTTATTCATCAACTCCAATATCAGGAACAATGGAGCTATTACACCCATCACTATTAGTGCTTCCTAGCAGTTTATATAGAGTTCCCAACCAAACTCCCTTCATAAACACCATTGCTCCTCGAACCATCCTGCAAGTTCCCTTTTCAAAAATTGTTTTTACCCCTGCATCTTCCATTTTGCTTACATAAATTAAATTTCTGGCCATACCGGGGATGTGTAGAACACCAGGTAGTGTTCTAATCCTTCCATCTATGAGTCTCAACTTGACCCTTTGACTTCCTATGATTCTAGTTGTTGAATCATTACCTAAGAAAACATTACCTCCGTCATACTTTTCATATTTGTAGAACCACTCCCTATGGGGAGTCATATGAAAGGATGCACCGGAGTTAATAAACCATGCCTCATGATCTGCATGTGTTCTTGAAGAGGCCAAGTACACATCCCCTCCTTCTTCCTTGGAGGTCTTTTCTTCTATAGAAGAAGATTCTTCAAATCCCTTCTTTTTCTCAAATTTGGATCTACAATGCCTTTGGTAGTGCACTTCTTTTCCACACCTCCAACATACCCTTACAAACTTTCCAGGAGATTTATATCTACCCTTAGACTTAGATCTCCCACTTGAGAAATTATAACTATTTCTTTCCCGGGAACTTCCTCTTGCAAATAATGTGTCTGTGCTATGTCTTTCCATATTCTTTCGTCTCATATCCTCCGACAACAAGGATGAGACCACTTCTTCAAACTTCAAAGAAGTTGTATTACTACCTATGGCCATAACCAGACTATCCCACGAGTCTGGTAAATAACACAACAAACTGATACATTTATTTTCATCTGAAATTTTAATCTCAACATATACTAACAAACTTACCATAGTATTGAAGGCGTTCAAATGCTCTGCCATCGAGTCTCCATCTCTCATCCTCAAGTTATACAGCTTCTTTCTCATGAATAGTTTATTTACCAGAGACTTAGACTGAAACAACTTCCCCAACTTTTCCCATAAATCCTTGGTTGTAGCTTCCTGTGACACATTCAGTAATACTGAATCGGAGAGGCACATTCGAATTGTGCTATTTTCCTTCCCATCCATCGTTTTTCATTCATCTGCAGAAGTTCCTGTAAGTGCAGTACCTGGATCTACTGTGATCCACTGATCTCTGTCCACCAAAAGATCTTCCATATTGAGCTTCCACAGCTCAAATATTTTCCCATTAAACTTCTCGATCTCCATCTTCGAATTGCTTGCCATTTCTTTTCACCTAAAAAACAACACCGCAGATCTCCCACTGTAACAAGGCTTATCACAGTCCTGAGCCAAACCCTTGACCACAAAGGCATCCCCCTGAAGCCAATAAAGCTCTGATACCAAATGTAAATTCTAACCTTGTACAATGTCTATTGTAAACAGATATTCAGAAAAGAACAGAAAAGATACAATGGCAAATACAAACATTACACAGAGATTTTTCCCCTAGAAACCCAAACCGGTAAAACCAACATATATTATATTCATTCATTATGTTACATTGTTTGCAATACAATATACATATAGGATCCACCGGCATCCAAAACCCTAACCCAATGACCTGGATTAGTCCAAAACCCTAATTCCTTAACTGGAAATAGAAAACCATTAGCAAAAACCATGTGTCGAAAAAACCACCTAAATACATGACATGTTTCCCAAGGTAGGTGTCACGTTTCCTGAGGCAAAATTTGTTTTTCTCACGTTCATATCCTCTGTCAATTTCTCAATTAACCTGATTCGATCAGGGTTTTCTTTCGCGATCTTCACGATCTCGATCTGTAGTTGACCGAAGGAATTTCTACGATTTCTTAGTAAAGGTTTTGACCCTTTTTTTTGTCAACATAGATCATTTGGTTCAAATGTTATTGCATCATACAATTAGTCTTCACTGCCAGAGGTTCACACCTCCATCACTCATGTTCTCCCTTCCAAATCATACCCTACTTGGGTATCCATGGCATACAACTACACTTTTAAAATTTTGTGCTTAACATTAGACAATAAAAAATTTCAGAAAGGATTCTTACCCAATCTTTTCATACCTTTTCTTGGTTGCTAGCACCCTGTTTCTGGTTTTTACCTCATCAACAATTCTTTTAGGGGGATTCTTACAGTCATGTCAACAATACTTCGACCACAACCTTCTGATGGTCATTCTCTACTTGAGGTTTCCCATCATTGGTAACCGTCTTCCTCAATAGTTCCAATTCCTTTCTATACACAACATGCATCATTGGTTGTAATATCAATTAAAATGCCTGTATCATAACATCCAAATTCATAACCTCTTCAAAATGTCCTAGTATATCTTTATGCACTTCATCACATTATCTTCAAGGGTATCCATGAATGCAATACAAACAGTTCTCAACTGTTCCTATAGTAATACAATCGTCATCACTATGATGTCAAAACATTTACTTTCATTAGTAAATCATCTTTCTCATTCCAGAGGAAACATAACACATAGCAAGAAGGGAGTTAGGGAATATCACCTTCTTCCAATTCTTTCTACACTGCCTGAGACTTTTCGGCCCAACTGAGTTATCTCTAAAGGCTTCACTGTCTTTTATTAACATGGATTTAACCAATCCTATTCAATAAAACATACTCCTGTATCCATTCATTAGTCTTCTATTCATTGCATGATGCTTTCAAAATGTAATCCAGGATTCTTATATATAGACAGGCTTTGCAGCCCATTGCCCAACCTTCAACAATTATTAGGGTTGTGACTTTGTTCTTTTAATAGATTCCTTACACAGTTTCTTCACAAGGAACTCCCACTGCATGCAACTTCTTTACTACACGTCCACCACTACCTATGATGGACTCAGACTTGAGTTAGCTTTAGTTGTTTACCAAATATTCCTTAAGAAATATAAATGTGCGTCTTGGTGAGGTACCCAAATTATGTATCCATACATATTCTGGTTTGTTAACTTACTTCCATGATGTACTTAACCATATTCATAATCATTAGCCTGTGTGTAGCTGCCATAGGTATAATTCATATCCTACATACATCTCTACTTTACAATTAGTCAACTCATGATTGTTTACAATCATTCTCATGTGACCTTCAAGGCATAATCAATTGCCTCTTATTATGAAAATAGAGCATCCTTTCTCGTCTACTCTTTCTTCTATTTACACTAATCTTTCTTGAGGGAATGGAACACATTCCCCTTAAACTATTATTCAAAACATAACTTTCATGACCCTTCAGAATGGAGTCAACCATGCAATCGTGGTATTCTTCTATTATTCATTCAATCTTGCAAAGTGCTAAGCTTTCCTCACATTTCACTCATCAGGGAAACCATATTGGACCTTTATTATACTTATACTCTTACATCATACATGTGCATCACCGGCACATTTGATATCATTTGTATCTAACCGGTATTAATATCAAGCTTCATATCAAGAATCTTTTCAGTGCATTAGATCCATGCACTCAAGCATACACACACAACTAAGTATTCATCATACTAGCTTAGTTTTCTCATTAGTGTTCTTTAGTTAGAGATTACAGTCGCTTAGATGACTAATCTCACAGTTATAATTCATTCTGGTGTTGCCTTCTCTTTATAGCAATGACCAACCAGAGTCACTCTCCCTTTTATACTATAGCAACTGGCAAGAAAAATTTCTTGCCTCGACTTCTATAGGACTTTACTCATCTCACCTTTTCTCTAGTCATGAGGAGTTATATACTCCGATTTTAATATAAAGCAATAATTATACTGCCAAGGATCCTACCTAATTATATCAGATTCCTTTAATCCCACAAAGTTGTTAACCATTATATAATCAGCCATCATCAATGCCTAAGGTTCCAACTGCCCATGCTTAGAGGCAGTGTCACGAACGTCAGGTCATCTGTCTTTTGGGCTTCAACTACCCTTGACAAAACCCAACCACCTTCATCCATCCACGTTTAATTATTATTACCAATGTTAATTAGCATATCACTACTTAGGTAAGAGTAGTTATCACTTGACAAGGATTAAATAAATTCTTCTGCTGAAATTCAACAAGAATTCCAAAAATCATAGGTTTGATCTGTAGTCCTTTTTCCTTAAGGAGTAAATGCAGATAACAATACCTCTTTATGCAACTCTCGCATGAGCCCAAGCATGCCAACTATTGTAACCATGCTCTTATACCAATTTATAACACACCCACGATGGGGCATAAATAAAAAAAAGTTATTTTACCTCAATTAGTCAAATCCTCCATCCATGGTCTCTAATCCTGGTCAATGGACCTTCAAAATTCCCTAGCTAAAGCAACTCTTCGGTTCCCTACTAAAATCTCTAAGAAATCGATCCACGGGTCTTTGCGAGGCTTCACCCATGTGAACTAGCACCAGGTTAAAGCTTCCTCCATGTGACCACTGGCTATGACCACATGCCTATCCAAAAGGCACTTCATGACCTCAGACCTCGGGTGTTTTTCTATGGGTCAAACCCGATACTCCTGATTTCTGATTTCCCAATTGAAGAATCCTTTAGGTGCTAGCTCCTCCCTCTAGGCTCCTTTGATTGATACATTGGGAAATAAACTGGGGCCCAACTACCAAGTGCTTTGGGACTTCATGTTTCACATCTCTCGAGGGAAGTTCATTTCTCCTCTCTGAAGTCCGATATGCGAACTCCCTCCAAGACCCAATATACAATCCACACTCTCCCTTCATTTGACGAATGCGATCAAATCGCATGTTCGCGTCTCAGGTATTTGGATGTGAGTCCACCCTGACACTTTCTATCCCTGATCTTCTGATAGATTCAGATCAATGGTCCATGGTCTTCCATGATCCTATGGTCTAGATCAACTCACGATTTCATATCTCGTGAGTTCTCATGATTCTGCCTTTGACTTTCCCGATTTGTGAGTCAGCAAAATGTTGATCTCCCACCACGTGTCCTATCCCGATGGATGGCTAGGATTGTTGTAGCTCCCAGATCCTTGGGTATTCACCTCTTGACTTATCCACAGGTTCTTCCTTTGAAGTACATAGATATCTTCCATGTGTCCTCTGAATCCAATGACTCAGAGTCACCTCACACCTCACCCTTTACAAAGTTTAGATTACTCTCCCCCAGTTCTTCCAATGTCCGGGTTCTCAAACTCTCGAATCTTCTTCCACCTATCATCCCTGACGATGGATAGTTACGATGATTTTGTAATTTCAGGACTTGGCAAAGTCCACTCTCCTATATAATTTCAAAGGGTTTAACCCTCATGCACCTTTCCTGGATCCAACGATTGTTGGTCCTCACACTTAGATCTGATGGCCCAGATCTAATCTTCTCCTGTGTGCTCTTCTAATTGTCTGGACATGAATTTCAACTACCCAGATCTTTCACAGTGATTGATCCAACAACCATTATCGCTCCTCCTCCTAAGCTTTAACTTTCTTCCCTGAGTTGGAAGATTTCAGATGTTTCGAAGGGCTTGGCCTTCTATCTACCTCCTGTGAGCCCTGATATATGGGTCTCAACTTCCACTTTATCTCTGGATCTTATGAACTTGAAACAAGTTTGCCTCTTGGACCTCATCTGCACTTCTTAGGAGCACTTATCTCTTCTGATATTGGTTCTTAGCGGATCTCGAGTTCCCACATACTCCTTGCATTAATCTACTCACGTCATATCGACAATCCATGACCTTACATGATCCAACGGTCTAGATCACATCAAAAATTCGGGTTTCAGAAGTTCACATCGCAACTTCAAGTTTCAGAAGTTTAGTCACGCTAACATGCGATTTTCCAGATGTGTGGACTCTGATCTCGCCAATCAGATGGTCAAGGAGGGTCCCAATAGATCCTTGGATCTATAATCTAGATTTCATCGCTGCTTCAGGTTTCGGGGGTTTAGTCACACCAATGTGCAATTCTCCCGTCGTGCGAACTCCAAACTCACAGACCTGATGGTCAAGGTGGGTCCCTATAGATCCTTATATCTATGGTCCATATTGCATCGCGACTTCGAGTTTGGGATTTCAGAGAATTTGTCCCCTTCACAATGATTACCAACATTCGTCGAACTCGTGAAGACTGAAGGAATTGAGGCATTAACGTCTGCGCTAAATCAAATCTAATGGTTGTGATAGAGCTTGGATCCTCCGTAACGGATCTCATTCGTTCATCTTCCAATTGAAAATATATTCCCTTCTGATACTTGAATCTCTCTATACTTCCTGAACTTTGTCAGTTATGAAGGACCTAAGAGTGTTACGCTCTTTCTATTGGACTTAACACATATAATAATTTTTGCATACCCCTTGCACTCATTCATCAAGTCTAGAACTTAAGTGGTTCTCAGTTTTTGCTTGCCTCCCAGATAGCCTATACATATCTTCACTACCTCTCTTGAGCGTAACAGACTCCATCCTTCAAGGGACTTAAAATGACTAGGAGGGTTGACATGCGTTCATGAAGGTGTGTCCAAGGTCGACGGACATACAGTTCGTGATTCTAGATTAAGCCACCATAGGACGCAAGCATTTACGAGTATGAAACATGTCCTATCCATATGATTTCCTACTTGACTAATTTCACATTTAGGTAGATACAAAGAAGGAAATACAATATAAATCATTAAGAAAACATAACCATCCCTGCAACATTCATAGTATATCTAACTTTAACTCCCAGTACCACTTAAATACACAAGATATGTGATTACTTATCTATTATAGGTGGTATCCAACTAACTGACTGTGGGTATTCATCCTTCCACCCTACCATAGTCTCAAAGGAATTCATTCATAGCACTCTGGCCACCCCCTTTCCAAGCCATGATATCACCAGGGAACTCTCGCAGTTCTCAAGGATTCTTTCTTTGTTCAGCTTCTGCTCAGGTTCTATTCTCTGCAACTTTCAGATATTTCTGTCTATTATGGCCTCGACGAGGTTTATCAGATGCCCCCTCAGCATCAAGCTCACGACCTTCTATTCATTAACCCATATAGAGCTCCGTGCATCTCCCTTACAAGCTTGTGCTCTCGTCCGATGTCTCTTCTCTGTTTATCCATGTGTATCTATATTACCTTCCTTCTTTTTGGAAGGTTCCCAATCTATCATGTTCCTTCTGTCAGAAGGAATCTCAGGTCTACAGGTCTTTGTGGTACTTTAGGCTTTCATTCGATATCTTGAACATGCTTCCATTCATGGGGGTGGTTGATAATTCAACCACTAGTCCTTTCTTCATTAAAGGATTTCTCTCCTTGGGATTCGAAGAAGGTTTGTCATCCTCATTAAGTGAAATTTGGGGTTATTTGGTATAATGAACCCTCTCATATAGTTTTCACATTCTTCCTCTATTTGATATCATGTCCAGTAATTTCAAGGCTTCACCCCCACAGTCAGTTATTGGAAACTCAAACAATAATACATTTACATCGTTCCCATGCCACAACATAGTAATCCGATTTTATGATTAATTAAAAGCTGGGGGAAATAGGGTGTTACACTTACTATGGATTTGTCCACTCCCAGAGGATCTTGGAATTTCTGCAGAAAATAGAGGATATATTTATACCATTTAGATTCAAAAATATTTTCATCTACCTGAGGGTTGTTGTGTTGAGGATGTGAGTTTCTTGAATTGTTACAGATGTAGTGAACTCCCAAAAATTTTCAATTAGAGTCAGCTAATATCTTATCTAACCCCTAACCTTTTAATAGCTTAGTAGGCTTGATGTCCAAATCATACTCATGCAACTTAGCTATCCATTTGCTCCTCTTTCCATCAATGTCTGGCTGAGTCAATATATATTTAATAGTGTTGGATGGTACATAGGCAATAACTTTTGAGTATAACACATAAATTATGAAGTATTTCAGTGCTTTAACCAAGGCAAAATCCTAATTCTCCATGATGTCATATTTTAACTCAGCGTCCCAAAGTGCCCTGCTAAAGAAAGAAATAGGTTGTTTGAAACCTTCACAATTTTTTTGTAATAAAGAAGCTGCTAAAGTGTCATGATATGAAAAAGAAAAAATCAGGAAATATTTTTCAAAATCTGGACTGGTAAGAACATGAGCTTCTGAAATAGATTTTTTAATAGTTTGAAAAGAATCTTTAACCTCTGTCTTCCACTTGATCTCACTACCATTTTTCAACATGGGGGTTATGTGTTCGACCAATTTAGAAAGTTAGGAATAAACCTTCTAAGAAACTTTATCTTCCCAAGAAAAGACCGAATCTCTTTCTTAGTTCTAGGAATGGAAATCCTTTGAATGGATAGCACTCTAGTAGGATCAATCTTAACTCCACCAGCACAAACAATGTGACCAAGTAATTTCCCCTTTTCTAAAGAAAAATGAGATTTTTTTTGGATTGAGGAAAAGACCATTCCTTCTACATTTCAGAAATACTTATCTTAGATGTTGTAGATGGTCGTCATCATATTTAGAGAACCCCGTTATGTCATCTAGATAGATGACCACAAGATTTTCCTTTTCCCCCATGAAGGTTATATGCATGGCTCTCTGAAACGTAGCCCCTACGTTTATCAAACCAAAAGGCATCTGAGTGTACATCAAATTCCCCCATGGTGTCATGAAGGACGTATTCTCCATAACATCATGGTGAACAAGAAATTGGTTGTATCTATAAAAACCATCAATCATAGACAACCTACTAGATCCTACTACCCTCTGCAAAATGTGTTCCATTTTGGGAAGTGGATAGTTGTATTTCCGAGAGCATTTGTTAAGATTCCTCAAATCGACACAAAGTTTGATTTCACCATTCTTTTTCCTCACTAGTACCAAATTTTCCACCTGTTGGCGTTCAGAAGTCACTCCTGGACTGCTAGCAGGAGCAGAGCCCGAAGCCCATTAGTTTAATGTCACGATTTGTTTTGAAGGGTGATCAAATGGAGAACAACTCAGAACGGCACAATCTCAACTCAGAAACCAGACCGGGCATACATGAACGAGTGAGGTCTTGATAAACTCCAAACAGTGAGTCGTAGTAAAAGGGTGAGCAGGTGGAAGACTTATGCAAGAAAAGCGCAGCGGTCTACAATAAACATCAGGTTCATCACAGACTAGAGAAGAAGTTCATTCAAACGCAAAATCCTTTTACATTCAAACACATATACCAGAGAATACAAAGATGCCACAACAAATCCTTTATCGCAACAAGATTGTTAAGTCCACGTGAATCCTTCACTGTGAACCCTCTAGCAAAGATGAAACAAAGATGGAAAATAAAGGAAACTATTTGTTATAAACCAAGAAGTCTCAAACACAGAGGCATAACCAGAAAACCAGAGTGTCGCTGAAACTATACAGTCGGGAGCTTAGCTCTACCATCGATAGATACAAAAATGACAAAAATGCCTACATATACTCAAAACTACAACAGCAGCGGAACCAAGAAAATGCATTGAAGGCTTTGCGTCTGCATGGCTTCTGACACTCTGCAGCCACAATATTTGAATAACCGTGCAACTTATGGCAGACGCGATCGATCTTCTGACAGTTACATCGGCGAATCGATGT
Organism: Picea mariana; assembly: GCA_032191745.1. Taxonomy (NCBI): domain Eukaryota; kingdom Viridiplantae; phylum Streptophyta; class Pinopsida; order Pinales; family Pinaceae; genus Picea; species Picea mariana. The sequence continues at coordinate 87,611 of JASDQU010105373.1, read as the reverse complement.
GCTTTTAATTCATTGTAGGACGTCCCCATTATGGCGGAGACGATGCCTAACCACCCTCAACTGCCTCAATAACTGCTTCTTGGGATTGATAATGGCCCAACCAACTCAGCACTTCGGGATC
>JASDQU010105373.1:51936-68934 GCA_032191745.1 Picea mariana | reverse complement strand
AGAAAGGCGGGGGGGGTTCGAAATTCTCTTCATCGCTGTTGATCTAGGCGCGCTAATCTGAACCGTCGGAGAGCTGCACCCCCGATCTCGGACCACCCCCCCTTTGCTTAAAGATCGAAAGGCAAGGGGGGTCCGAAATTCGCAGTGCGCCGTCGATCTGGGCGCGCAAATCTGGACCGTCCGGTCTTGCTTGATGCTTACCATGGGTGCATTATCGCCTGAAACTTTGGACAAGTGGGTTTTAACCCATTTTTTTGATATCTAAACCCCTTAGCAAGAAATATTGCTAACACCACCCAATTAGAGTACCTTAAAGGTAGAATGATCTTAGCATCTAGAAACTTTTTGACTTCGTTCTCCACGATAAGTAACAAAATAGGATTAATCTATCTTAATTTCTTCTTAAATGGCTTCACATTTTCTTTCAAAGGTATCTTGTGCTGCAAAATAGTTTCAACAAAAGTCCTAATATATTCATAATTCCATGCAAAACTATTAGTGAACTCCTTCAAAAATTTATCATATTTAGCTCTGTACTTCCCTGACATAAATTTTGATAGTTTAACATGTTTAGGATTTACATCAGTCCCAAGATTGCAATCAATTACATCTGTTTCTTTTTCTAGATTAGGGGGCTTCACAGGGACATCATTTTGATCAAATATCCTTTCAAGAGGCACTAGACCTTTTGGGATATGATTTGTTGGAAATTGAAAAATATTATGTCCAACAATCATGTTGTGAAATTTCAAATTCTATTTTTTCTCCTCCAGATCTTCATCTTGATCAATATGTATTGAAGAGAAATCATCAATAGCTTCAATGAATCTCCTGATTTCAGAATCCTCTTCAAACACTCTCCAATACTTGACATTGTCTGGAATAGAAGGCATGTACCTGACCCCTATTTCATATTTCATTTTTGGGGGTCAAGGAAGTTTGAAGGTGCTTGTTTCCACAACCAGTGAGTCAGCTTGCTCATTATGATTTCTAGGGATGTGTAAAATATTAAAAGACAGAAAAAAGGATTCAAAAACGTCCCATACCTCATTTTTGTAGTCTCTCAACTGAATATTCTTCGTCTAATACACTTTTATAACCTATTGTAAAATGAGTTGATCTGAATCTCCATGAACCTTTAAATGCTAAATTTTGAGTTCTTTGGCTTCCCTGATACCTAACAATAGTGCTTCATACTCTGCAATGTTATTTGTAGTATCAAATTCTAGCTTGTAGGATAGTGTAATGATTTCATTTGAAGGAGAAATAAACACTATACCTGCCCCAACACCTTCTCTAGATGAGGCTCTATCAAAGTACAATTTCCATAGAAGATTTTGATTTTTAGTAGACTGTGGGACAACAACTGATTTTATCAAAGGCAAATACTGTTGGAAATCATTATAAATATGAAATATAGAATATCCCAAGTCCACATTAACTGCATAAATGGGAATATTTATAGAATGATCACCATCACTGATAATACATGCCAACTGAGCTTCACGATAAAGTATCCTAAATTCCCTTCCAAACACAGGTATAGTGGCATAAGAAATATACATTTGAAGAGATCACCCAAGATTCTTACACCAATATCTGGACAAAACCATACCAAACCTAAGAGGGATATCAACCACAACTATATACATTACTACACTTTTGGCTAGGATTTGAGATAATGAAACAACAAGGTCTTTGATAACCCCCAAGAATTTGACTTTTTTGGAATCAAAAGAAAAGAGATCATGGTAAGCTTTAGTGATTTCTAACCCTAGTTATTCCATGAAAACCTTTGGCATAATCTTATGAGAGTCTCCAAAATCTAATAGACAGTTATGAAGGATTTTGTCATGAACATTTAATGAGACATAGGCCCTAAAAAAATAGTAGGTTTTTCATCCTGGATATTAATCACATTGGTAGAAGGCTCTGTGGTAGAATAAGGTTGCAACCATTTCAAAATATGATTCCTATAAGAATTAGTTTTAACCAATACAGCTAGAGGAATATGGATTTTTATCTTACTAATCTCATGTTCCAAAGTAAAAGGAAAGACTAACCTGTATGATTCTGGGGCTGATAATTTCATAGCAGGTTGTACTTGTCTTTTTTCGAGATTCTTGCTTCCTGTCTGTACTACTAGGACAACATGTTTGTCTTTCTGAGGAGCAATTTTTTCTTTCTAAGGAGAAGATTTTGATCTAATATTGTACCCTTCTTTTTCAATATTAAAAAGCATATTATCTAGACTTCCCCTAGCATGTGAACTCAATGAATTTTTATATTCATTCTGTGTTAGGTGATTGAGGCCAATCTCATCTCCAAACAAATGAATATCCAGATCCTCATCAACATCTTCAGCTTCTTGATTTTCTTCAATGTAATTATTCTACAGAGGTGTCTGGATTTTCTGATCATAATTATTCTTCTTATCCCTCTACATGATCTGAAGGTTATAAGGCCTTCTGTATTGATTTGGATTCTGATTTCCTTTTTGAGGAACATTCCATTTTTTTTTTCCAATCTAAGTTTAAACAGTTCAAATGGCATTTCCTCCATCTTTATTTCCATATCCTCCAAGTAAATCTTTTTATTTTTAGTATTAGATGCAGAAGACATATATTCTTCTTTTAGCTTTCCCTTATCTGATCTCTTCATCAATTGTTTTGATGCTAGAATATTGGATTCAACTTCAAGAGTTGAATCTTTCATATCAGCCATAGTGGTTGATTTTCTATCCCTAAGAAGAAAACAAAGATCAACATCAAAGGAATTATCATACGTGACCTTTTCTAGCCTTTCAGTTGGTATGATATCATATGGCATTTTCTAATACATCTGATTGAATCTCTAAGAAAATTCAGAGACAGATTCATTGTTCTTTCTTCAAAGATTATTGAATTCTATCATGTAATACAAATCATATTTCTTGTCTCCCCACTTTCTCAAGGTGGCATGAAGGTGTATGACGATGATGATATATTTATCTCTAAGGTTCCTGAACAACTTCCTCACTTCTCCATCTAAACTTTGAACAAAAATCATCATCCACACATCATCATAATCCACTTGGAAATTGTCAGCAAAAGAGTAAAAAGCAGTTAAATGCTCCTTTGTAGTTGTTTCCCCTTCATTGTCAAACCTTGGAAGGTACTTCATGTAATCATTTTTTACGAGAGGATGAATATTATTTTTCAATGCCAAAGGTGCATAATTGGCATCCCTGATAACATCCATTGGGTTGGGAAGTGTTGCACCAGCCATTGTTTGACCACCTAAAGGTTGATTTTTATGTGAGGACTGTGGTGATTATGATGATGAGAGCTTAGGAATGTTCACCAATTGAATATTAGGAGAGGACTGGAGAATTTGTTCAACAAGCTTTTCAACAACAGGGATATTAACTTGGAGGATAAGATTGGGTTTCTCTTCTTGAACTTCTTCAAGGATTAAGATATTTTCCAAGGGAGGGTACTATGTTTCTTCATGGAATTCAAATATTTCTTCAGATTTATATCTACTTTCATGATAGGGTGTGTAAAAATATTCTAGTTCTATAAATTCCTCTTTCCCCAAGGTAGATTCTTTAGAAGGAGGTAAAAGAAACAATTTTTTAGATCCTAATTTTTTAAGAGATTTAGATTGTTTTAGGATCTTCTCAAGATCTGAAACAACAGGCACATTGGGAGATTCTAGATGGGCTCTAGTCCCCTTTCTCTTTGGATCTAGAGTTTCTAATGTGGATTCACCAAGTGAAAATATATGCAGTCAACTATGCCTAGTTAAAGTTTCACCATCTACAACTAGATCTGTATCATGTTGTTTTTACCCAGGAAAATATCATCGTTTCGTCCCTGGAAACGATGCCAAAATATGTTAGCACTAGAAGTTGTTCCTGTACTGCATTAGGAACAATCCTAGCACATATTATTTCAAAATTTAAAAGAAAATAATTTTAAAAAGGTGGGAGGATCACACTCTTGATCTTAAAAGGGACTTAACAGATAAACTGTCAAGATATCTTCCCTATGTGCAACAAATCAAGTAAGCAAAACCTTAGTTGAGTCAAGTGAGATTGGGGTATATGCTGAAGAAGAATAAATGAAACAAAATTGATATCCATAAGATAACAATCTATTCTTTGATATAATTAACCAGTAGAAGAATAATCTTAAACCAGGAAATCCTTCATGGACCAGATTTAAAAGATCTTAAACACATATGTGGTGAAGATTGCACTATAAAAATAAGGAAATCCTCTCAACACGTGCATGCAACCATATAACCATATAATAGTAATAATTCATTCAATATGAAGAATTATAAATGAGAAACAAAAGAGAATGATACACACCAACTGATGACTTCATTAACCACTGGAATCTTTACACAGATAAGGTCGATCCAAACAATTGTATAAGATAAAGTCTTTTAGGAAAACAATGATCCAACACTTTCTTATTCTTTATCATTCAATATATAATGTTTCAAATAGGTTACATGTACTTATGTTCAATCTTGAGAATCAAGGACACCTCAAAACAAATCTCTACAAAAATGCAGGACGGATTTAAGTTTCTAACTGCTGATATACCAAATCATAACAATTTACAGAAAAGCTCCTAAAATTAGGGAAACAACCTTTCATAACATCTCTTTGATTTGACTTATTTTAAATTTGAATAATAACACTGTTACTTCATCTTTGTCTTTCCTAGATATATCTGATCTTCAATGATCCACTTGAGATCATCCTTTGACAACTCATCACAGGTGACTAATATGGATTGATATTTGTATCCCAATATAGTTTTTTATATCCACAAATCCCTTTATATCTTCATAACATGATCCATTATATTCTTACATAATTTATAGCCTTCCTATATTACAAGATATGAAGCTGGATGCGAATAGCAACAAAATCGACTGCTATAGGTGTTTCGGTATCGCATTTATTTCCCTGTGTATACGATTGCAGGAACTTCCTGTAGTGACCTTCCAAAAACTAATCCTGCATGTTTTAAACTCTTTTATTTGTCTGGTTTATAGTTGTACATATAAAAAAATGAGCATGATACCTTAGACACAGGGAACAAAAAATATTTTTCCATCCTCCATTACTTTTAATCTCAAAAAATGGATTTATCTTGGAGGTGATATCTTTAAATAGATAAATTTCTATGCAATATTGAGGAAGCTGCTTATGTCATCGATTATAAGCTATCCTTTATGGTATGCTTAGATTGAGATCGGGTTTGCATATATTTAGGCTCATTCCCTTCAGATCCAATCTTAGGGTTTGGGATTTTCATATCCCTTTTACCCTGTTTCTTGGTAGGAACTTTGCTTTTCCCAGTGATTGTCTTTTTATTATGAGAAAACCACCCTTCTTGAATTTATCCTTCTCAGGCTTAGTGAAAGGAGTTTTCTTGCTTATATATGTCTTTCCAATAGGTTTGAAATGCTCTTCATCAATGATGATAACCTTCTCTATGATGGCAGGTTTATTCACTGCTTTAGACTTCAACCTGAACTTATTTTGAGGCCTTTTGCTTCATTTCCTTACTAAAATTATATACCTATAGGTATTGTCTTCTGAGGAACTTGAGGCATGAGGAGTGACCTTTGGGATAAGATCTTCAAGGTGTATAGGATATTCAAACTCTATTGTTTGTTTTCCAGGTTGCTGGTCCTCCATTGAAACCCTAGGTTATGCTAACCTCTTAGCCCTTTTTGAGTAGGCTTTATGTGAAAAATGGAAAGGGTGATTACCTCCACCTAATATGTGAGAAGACCCTACATATGTTTTTTGATTGGTTTATGTAGATTTTACAAGCTCGTTTGGAGTATTTAAGCATGATTCACATTTACCCTTATTTGTTGTGGTAGATTGATTGGCATTAGATGGAGTTTCTTGATCAGGCTTAACAATATTTCCATTTGATTAAGAATCAAAAGAATTATTTTTATTCTCAAACCCCAACTGGATCAAGAACTGATCCAAAGTCTTCTCCAACTTCTCTAGTTCAGCCTTGACAAGAAATTTAATCAACCCCTAATGGAAAATTCCATGAGGAGGGGTATTGGGGTTGGCTTGAACCCTCATATCCATCTTGTTGAGATCCCTTAATAAATAATAAGGTAAAATCAACCTCTTAATTCTTTCTAGATGAAGAAAAAATCGAAGATGGAATAGGAATACAATAGAATAACACCCCTGACATGTTATGAAACTATTAAGCATGAGTAGGGATTCCATCCACTCATCAGAAATCCAATCCCTAGGGATTCCCTTGGCCTAATTAGGGTCTTTATGTTCAGGCTTTAAAAACTGATTGACGTCTCATCCTATAATCAATTTATTTTTAAACCACCTTTCGCCATTAGCGGGGAGGTTACAAGAAACAACTATAGATTCTTCAGTAACCTGCATAACCAGGTTTGCGATTTGATCCCGCTGTCCATTGAAAATCTCAGCAAACTCCTTGGTTGTAGTGTAATGGTGGCCATCCAGCTTGGTATAGGAAAGGTACCACCCTGCCCGATCGAAAATGATTTGACAATCTTCATAAGCCTCCATGAATTTAGACCCTTCAGGATCTTTTCGATTCACATGTAAACCTTTACCCATCTACACAGTCATGACCTGAAAACTATATTCTTGGATACAGAGAAGAGATTTTTCTGCTGTGTAACGAGGATCAAGGATATTTTCTAGCTCTGTAGGAGAAAATTCAAATAAACTAGTTGTTGTAGGTAACAAACTATGCGCCAGTTTTTGAAAAAACATTTAATAAGACAACTGATTCGTGTAACCTTTTGAATGACTGACATGTACAAATGACGATACACCCCATTTCACATGCTATGGATGATGAAGAGTACTTTTCTAACCAATTTTTCATACTCATGAGCTTGTATTACAATCCACATCTTCCACAATTCACCAAAGTGCTTAAAATTATCATGACGAGGGACATGTGGAAGTTCTTGTAGCACCAAACCATATCTGCCTTTTTCTCACTTGAGTGGATTAGACTTTGACTCTACAACTCATGAAGTTAAATAATCATGTTGCATAAATGTTTACATGAATAATGGCTCAAATGAAAATATTTGTAACCATTTTTTGTCATCAAGTAATCATTAAACATGTGTCTAATTCCCTATGTCCCCTTCTCACAACATTAAGTCCATCTCATTCATTCACTCTAGAATTATTTAAAACCCCTTAAGGTGAGATATTAAACGTTTAAAAACAAAATTCTAAATATTTTATAGCTTATACAAAATTTGAAATGAAAAGTAGGAATGAATGAGGGAAAAAACAAAGTAGAACATAGTAGGTGTTAACACTAGTGAAGGAAGTACACTATCAACTCATAGCAGGAAATTTATACATGTTAGGCACAGATGGTATTCTGTGAAGATGTGTATTAGATAATGAAAGAAATATAATATTCTTAGAGTCACATGAAGGAGTTGCAAGAGGTCATTATGTAGGAAAAGAAACAAATTAGAATATTTTGCATGCAGGATTATGGTTTCCTACCCTACACAAGGATGCTAAGGAATTCTGCCAGAGTTGTGATGTTTGTCAAAGGATTGGGAAGCCTTCTAGGAGAGATTAAATTCCCTTAGTGCCACAAGTGACAATTCACACTTTTTATAAATAGGAAGTGGACTTTGTTGGGAAGATTAATCCACCAGCTAAGAGGTCGGGAGCTATATACAACATTACTACAACAAACTACTTGACCAAATGGGCTAAGGAAAAACTAGTCAGAGACTGCTGCGTGATTTTTGTTTGAAAATGTGATTGCAAGGTTTAGATGCCCACAAATACTTATGAGTGGCCAATGAACTCACTTTATGACTAGGAAAATTGTAGAATTGACATAGGAGTTTCAGATTCATCATCAGAAGAGTACACCATACCATCCTCAGGAAAACAACACAATAGAAGCAATCAATAAGATCTTATAACCTATATTAACCAAGGTTTGTAATGTAAGTCAAGATGACTAGGAGTTGATAATTATAGTAGTGTTATGGGAATATAGGACTACAAGAAAGAAGTTCACATGAAAGACTCCATTTAGATTGATGTATGGTCAATAAGTTGTGATGCCTATGGAATTTATTGTATTGATTATGTGCATTGGTGTGATGGAAAAGCTTACAGATTCTGGTGCAGTGGAAAATAAACTTTCAAAAATAGTAGAAATTGAGGAAGACCAATTTTTCATAGGTTTCCATCAGCAAGTTCAGAAAGCACATGATAAATGATGGCATGCCAAACATATTAAACAAAAGAAGTTCCAGATAGGAGATTTAATTTTTCTTTATAACAACAATTTTTTTCAGCACCCGAGAAAGTTCCAAATGCATTTTTTAGGTCCATATGTGATCAAGTTTGTGACAGATACAGGTGTTGTTTAGTTAGAGAGACTAAATGAAGAATTTTTGGAAGGACTAGTTAATTATAGTTAGCTGAAACTGTATAGGGATATCCATACTTCCACAAACTAGTATTAGTGCACAATATGTTTACCATATTGCTTGTATTATAGTGTATTATAGAAAGAAAAAGATAAAAATAGAAAAGGAAAAAAAGAAATAAAAGAATTTGAAGATTGGAGTTATCCATTAAGAGATAAAATAGAAAATGGTGCATTCAATAAAGAGAAAGGTGAACTACATAGAAAGGAAAAAGAGAGAATGAAGAAAGAAGGTAATGTTGGAGATCCGCACGGAAGACGGTTGAAGGCATTAAATATAAAACATGATGGGACAAGCATTAAAGAGCATTCATAATGATGAAGTAGTGGAGACACATAATCATTAATGAAAAGAGGCACCACGATTGTGACAAACTGGTGATATCTACACCATGATCCAAAGAATAATCCAAATTCATTGTAGAGTATGGAAATAATTGAATGTGAATTTCAAGTTGGATTAGACTAAAGGTTTGGGCGTGAATAATATCAACAATAGGTGACAAGCGATAAAATAAGTTGAAGTGTTGACGGAAATAATTTATTGTCATTTTAGTGTTCATAGAGAGAAGATAGATAAAAGAGATAAGTGAACACACACAAATCCAAAAAATTTATTAGTTACAGATATAAATGGCACCACCGAAGACAGGATAAGATTTGTCACAACTAAAGAAATAAAGCACTAGGAAGACATCTATACCTGTGACCAAGGAAACACTGGGAGCATCAATGTTAAGAACCAAATATCAATATAGCATAGGAAAACCTCATAATAAGTACTCAACGCCTTGAAAAAGAGAGAATTTTAGATAATAAGCCTCTTCGAGGGGGCAACCTCTTTTTACCGCACATAAATTTTCAAGTACCATATGATTCCAAATGAAAATGTCTCCTTGGTATATATAGGAGACTAGGAGGTATAATTGCAACTAATGGAATATAGACGACATAAATAAAATAACATTACTAATATAATATGCCCCAATTAAGGGGTAATGAGCCAATATTAGGGCTTAACATGCCCCTCCCCTTGAGACAAGTGTTGTCCGCAACTCTTGAGTAACTCTGGATGCTTCTGTATAAAAGACTCATCTTCCCAAGTGGAATCTTCAGCCATTAGTTTCCTCCATTTAATAAGATACTCTAAAATGAATCTATTTCTCAGCTGGCGAATTCTTGTGTTAGTGATGGCTTTAGCCTCCAATATGATTTTTCCTTCCTCGTCAAGTTCTGGAAATATAGTTTGAACTAGGGTCTTGTCACCTATAACCTTATTTAAGCATGAAACATGGAAAACTGGGTGTACTCGTGAAGATGCAGGCAACTCCAATTTGTATGCCATAGTACCAATCTTTCGCAACACCTTATAAGGGCCATAGTACTTTGGTGATAATTTATTATCCTTCTTGGCTTGCTTGAGGGACATATGTTTGTATGGTTGTAGTCTTAAAAACACTCAATCCCCTACTTCAAAACTTCTTTCACTACAATGTTGATCTGCTTGTTGTTTCATGTGATTATGTTCCATGGTCAGGTTGTCCTTTAAGATTTGGAGAACTTGTTGTTGATGCTCGATGTGATCTTCCACTGCTTGAACCTTAGATTTTTCTTTTAGAGAAGAAGTGATGGAAGGAGGGTGGTATCCATAGAGTGCCATAAAGGGTGTCATTTTTGTTGTAGTATGAAAGGAAGTGTTATACCACCATTCTGCCAAGGGTAACCATTTGAACCATTGTGTTTGTTTATCAGAGACAATGCAATGAAGGTAGCCTTCCAGACATTTGTTCACTACCTCAGTTTGTCCATCAGATTGAGGATGATAGGATGAGCTATGAGCCAATTGAGTACCCAAACAAGAAAATAATTCTATCCAAAAATGTCCAATGAAGATGGGATCTCTGTCACTTACAATAATCTTTAGGTTTCCATGTAGCTTTTGAATTGTCTCCATGAATGCGGTGGCAAATATACTAGATTTGAAGGGATGAGAGATTGCAAAGAAGTGTGCATACTTGGTCAGTCTATCAACAATCACCATGATGAAACTCTTTCCTTCAAACTTCGGTAACCCTGTGATGAAATCCATGGAAACCTCCTCCCAGTGCTGACTTGGGATGGCTAATGGTTGTAAAATACCCGGGGTCTTAATTGTTTCCACCTTATTTTGTTGGCAAACCAAACATTCTGCCACAAACCTTTGAACATCAGTTTTAAGTCCATCCCAAAAAAAATCCTTCTTGACTCTATGATAGGTTTTCAAAAATCCCGAGTGCCCTCCTACTGGAGAGGTGTGCAATTCCATTAGTACCTTTTTTTTGAGTTGGGAGTTCTTACATAAATATAAGAGATCTTTTTACCATAGTGAATCATTTTTCCATGTAAATGTATCTGATGCAATGGAATCCTGCTGCAACCTTTCAATGAGACTCGACACTTTTTCATCATTCTTCCATTCATCCCTTGCTTCTATTATCCAATCAAGTTGGATGATCGAGATAACACAAAGAAAGGCCTCAACATCTTCATCCTTTCTTGAGAGTGCATCTGGCACAACATTTTTCTTCCCATTTTTATAGATGATTTCAAAATCATAACCCAATACCTTCGTTACCCATTTTTGTTGTTCTTCTGAAGATAGTCTTTGTTTCAAGAAGTATTTAAGACTACCATGATCTGTTTTGACCTTGAAGTGCCTACCTATTAGGCAAGGATGCCATTTCTTCAATGCATGTAGTATTTCCATCATTTCCTTCTCATAATTGGGTTTGTGTAAGTCCTTTCCCTTGAGTGGTCAACTTTCAAAACCCATGGGCCTTCCTTCATGTATTAGGATAGAACCAATTCCATTTCTTGAGGCATCACGTTCCACAATAAAGCTTTTTGTGAAGTCTGCAGTGGTCAAGACATGAGCTTTGCACATCACCTATTTAAGTTTTTCAAAAGCTTTAGTTTCCTCTGGAGTCCATGAAAACGCATCCTTCTTAGTTAGTGTCGTTAAAAGTGTTGCTATTCTTCCATAGTGTCGAACAAACTTGCGGTAGTAACCTATCAAACCCAAAAATCCACTAATATTCTTCAATGTTTTGGGAATTGGCTAGTCCATCATGGCCTTAATCTTGTTAGGGTCTACCTTGACACCTTCATGAGATACAATATGACCCAAATACTCTACCTCCTTCACTCCAAATAAGCATTTGGATGGTTTGGCATATAGTTGTTGCTCCTTTAGTAGTTGTAGCACCTTGTCAACTTGTCACACATGATCCTCCCAAGACTTGCTATCGAATAGTATATCATCAAAAAATACTAACACAAATTTTTGAAGGAAGGGATTGAAAATGGAAATCATCAACCCTTGGAATGTGGAAGGTGCATTTGTAAGGCCAAAAGGCATGACCAAAAATTCATAATGGCCTTCATGAGTTCGGAATGTTGCTTTTGGGATATCTTGTTCCATCATTCTAATCTGATGATACCCTGAACGAAGTTCCAATTTTGTGAAATAGATTTCTCCATGTAGTTCATATAACAATTCATCAATGATGGGAATGGGAAACTTATCTTTAATAGTGATCTTGTTCTGCTCTATATAATCTGGACACATACGCCATGAGCTATCTTTCTTGAATACTATTACCACTGGTGCAGAGTAAGAACTTTGGCTAGTCTAATAATGCCAGCCTCTAACATTTCTTCAACCTTTCACTCAATTTCACTCATATGAGCATAAGGGTATCTGTATGGCCTGATGTTAGGAGGAACACTCCTAGGAATTAGGTGAATTTCATGATCATGATTTTGAGTGGGTGGAAGACCTTTGGGAATATCTTCAAATACTTTGGAATGCTTATCAATGATCCCTTAAAGATCTTGAGGAATAGATGGCTTAGATGTTTGAACATCTATTGAGCATAGTTGTGCAATAATGCCTTGATGCCCCTTTTTCAATAATTTTTTCATGCCATTAGATCTTATCACCATACTGGGTTTCCCTGTGATACCTCTTAACTCAATTTCTTTTCCTTCCAATGAAAATTTCATNAATAGATGGCTTAGATGTTTGAACATCTATTGAGCATAGTTGTGCAATAATGCCTTGATGCCCCTTTTTCAATAATTTTTTCATGCCATTAGATCTTATCACCATACTGGGTTTCCCTGTGATACCTCTTAACTCAATTTCTTTTCCTTCCAATGAAAATTTCGTGAAAAGTTCTTGAAAATTAAAAGCCATTGTTCCTAATGATTGTAACCATTGGATTCCTAGTACAACATCAGCACCACCCATGGGTATAGCAATCATTGGACTATTCATTACATATTCCCCCATAGTAAGATTGATATTATTGCATTTTCCTGAACAATTGATAGTTCCCCCATCTGTAATCATTACTTGAAACTCTGGCATTGGATATGCAAAGCAATTGAGAGCTTTGGCTAATTTATAGTGAATGAAATTATGGGTACTACCATAATCAATTAGGACTATTACCTTTTTCTTTTTGATGTATCCTTCGATCTTAAGGGTTTGAGGAGTGCTAATTCCAGCCAATGCATTACACGATATCATGGGATTCAACTCCTCAGATGAAATTGATTCTACGTTTTCATCTTGAGATGGTTCTTCTTCTTATTCTTCTTCCTCTTCACAATCTATGTAGAATAATTTATTCTCACCACACTTATGTCCCTTACTGTACTTGTTGTCACAATTAAAGCATAAACCTTTTGCTTTTCTTTCCTCCAATTGTTGAGGTGTCAACCTTGTAAGTTGAGGTGTTTTAGAAGAAGGAGAATTATTCTCTCTATAGATGTTAGGATTGGTCCTTCTAGTAGCCAATAGCCATATTTTTACTTTCAACATTTCTTGCCCCCTAAAATGCATTCTCCAATGATTTGGGTTCCCAAAGGCAAACCTCATGTTGAATGTTATCCTTTAAAGCTCCTATCAATACATCAATCAAGTGCTCATCTAGAATATTTGTTGCCTTTATATTCAATCTTTGGAAGTTCTCAATGTGCTCAGTAACTGAACCCTTTTTCTTGAGATTTATCAATTGGCTAAAGAAGGTATTGCTCCTTGTATTCTCATAGTGTGCTATCATTTCTTCCGTGAAAATTGTCCAAGTGGCGAGTGATTTGCAAGAAAAAATCCATCGATACCATACAAATTGATTGGGTTCTAAATATAAAGAAGCAATTTGTACCTTTTGTGTATGTGGCACATTATGTAGATCAAATGATTGCTCCATCTGAAGTATCCATGTGATTGGGTCCTTGCCATCAAAATTCCTCATATCGATCTTAGGAACGTGGTTGGTCTTCAACCCAAAGTTAGAGTTTCTCCATTCTTGATTCACCTTCCTTGTGTCCTCATCATGAATTTCATGGGATACATTTTCAGTTTAAGGTGTCCTCTCTATTAGGAAATTTTTCAATCCTTCCATGATCTCCCCTTTTAAACCATCCATCTTAGTATCCAACTTAGCTTCCATTGAATCCATCTTATTTTGTAGTTCATTTATGTCCCTATGCATTTCTTCACCTTCATCAAGAGTCCAAGTAGGATTGTCTAGAGGCTTATTTGGTGTAGAAGTTCCCTTTTTTGGTGGCATGTTGGCCAAGTATCACTTTAAGCCTTGATTTTGAGGTGGTTCTTCTAGACAATCTTCTTTTTATTATATCTCCAAAGTTTCAGCCCTTCTGAGTATGAAATTTTATTTTTTGTAGATCTCTAATATTTCCTCTCTTCAATGCCCCGGGTCTGATAAAAATTGGATGTGCCAAGTGGAATTTACGGTAACTTGCCCACAACTTTCTGATTTTTGGCCTTTCCAGAATATCTCACTTGTATAGCATTCTCCGCACAAAATAATTGATATAAAATTTTGAAACTCGTACCAAAACTACTACGGTCTTTCCAATATCCAATGCAACTAGTCTCACTCAATTTGGATAATCTAGGAGGAATTTATGATTGTTTTACCCAGAACACCTTCTTGATACTAGTCAATAGGACTAGTCAGATACCCTATCTTCCATAGGGTGTATCTACAAATTTAAGATGACCCAGAAATTGAAATTGCTACCATAGATACCTTACTAATTTATGGGAATATCATTTATATTTTAGGGTCTGAAACATTATAGAAAAACAATTATAGAAAAAATTCCGCAATGACTCAATTCAGGATGATTCTATAACCCTATCTTAAAAAGGTTGTATCTCTGAAAGTATAAGTCCTCAGGAGCTGAAATTTTAACCCAATGTACCTTGATCCGTCTGCTAAATATCCTCCAAGCCGTTCCTTCTGAATTGTTGTAGAAAGAAATTTATAGTGAAAATTACATGGTGTCTCATATGTAGCAAGGAAACCCCAAGACCTTGAGCTCTGATACCATATGCTAAGAACCAAATATCAATATAGCATAGGAAAACCTCAGAATAAGTACTCAACGCCTTGAAAAAGAGATAATTTCATATAATAAGCCTCTTTGTGGGGGAAACCTCCTTTTACCCCACATAAATTTTCAAGTACCAGATGATTCCAAATGAAAATGTCTCCTTGGTATATATAGGAGACTAGGAGGTATAATTACAAATAATGGAATATAGTCGACATAAATAAAATAACATTATTAATCTAATATGCCCCAATTAAGGGGTAATGAGCCAATATTAGGGCTTAACAATCAAATTCAAGTTAAACCCTAGTTCACTATCCAAGGGATTATGTGCCACCAAGGAAGTCGACAAAAAATTAGGTGAAGCTACAAAAAGAGCCAAAGTATGAACTCATCAAGCCCAAGATTCCAATGGGGGTGATTATCGAGGGAGATATGCTTAGCATAGTGGGAAGTATAAGGTATGCAGACCATGACATGATCATTATGAATAATTTTTCAGAGTTGGCTTCGAGAAAGTACAAAACTGTAAGACTCATTGTAGATTCACAAGAATTCACAATAGAACCACAAGAATGGGCAACGATGTTGGAGAAAACATGTATTTGAACCTTTTCGATATTCTGCATTTTGGCAGGAGCATGTAGTTAAACATTTTTGTCAATTTATTACTTAGTCGTGTGCATGGATGATTTCTATGGTTATATAGACCAACATCCATAGAGATAGAGTTGATTGTGTGGATAATCGGGTTTCCATCAAAAGGGGAAGACCCATCACTATTATTCATAGACAAGTCAAAGGAGATAGAATTGGCAGGAAATATGAATTAAAAACATCACACATTCAAAGGTGCATGCAGTCTGGATCTTGAAAGAATCCATGATGATACAGTTTGGTTCGCAACACAGGTGTTGGCCTACAAATTGTTGAGAAATTTTGCAAAGACCAAGTGTCAAAACGTTTTATAGAAACAATTGAGCAATGTGTCGCACGAGTTAAAATGAGTTGGGAACCATTTTGCTGAACTATTTCCTGATCAATTGCAAGAAAGTGCAAGAAAAATGTATGGGATTTCATTATGCATGGTTGTTAATACTGATAGCATTAGTGGCTTGGAGGGAGAAAGAGGACACCCAATTTCTAGGAGCTATGAGGAATCCATATTTAGTAGCGCAATTTGTAAACTTGATGCATACAACGCACAGGAGAGGAAATTAGATAATAACATTATGTTCTATATATATAAGGAGGTAATTCATATGAGTATCCAAAAGACACCACACATACTACCAAAAGTATTAGAAGAATATAATGGGATTGCACGCTTTAAAGTCAGAAGATATCATATGTACATTTAGGCCAAGGAATACCTAGAGCAGTAGTGGATATTATGGATATAGAAGTTGAAAGAGGTTGACATAGTCCGGATCATAGACGACTAGGAGGATGAATGGAAAACCCCAGTAACAGAAACAAAGAAACTAGAGAAAGAAAAACCAAAAATAGAAGAGATAGGAGATTATGAAGAAGAAGAAGAATAGGAAGGGGAAGTAAATAGTGCAGGAGAAACATAGAAGATAGTATCATGCCAAGGTGAGAAGTGGAAGGAAAAATATATGGAGAGATCAGTACCACAACAAAATAAGAGGAAAGAACTTAAGAAAGTCACCACCTAGGCCCTATTAGAGTATGAGTTAGAAAAAATTGTGGATCAAGTGAAAGAGATTACTAGGGAATCTTTCAAATGAGCAACGCAGAAGCAACAAGAAAGGAACTGGGACATGAAAAAATAGATTGTCGCATTGCAAATTTTTTTACAGACAAACATGATTGCACAAGTCATAACATGTGAATAGGAGTAGATGGAGAGCACAACAAACATGACAGAGGTGCCACAGATGACATCCCACCCATCTGCTACATTAGGAAAGTGACATGTGATGAATATAGAAATGAGATATTTAGAGTTCCCTACGATGTAATTATAGGATCAAGCAAAGAAACTTAGTCATATTGACTTGGTTTTATCTCAATTTCCCATAGAAATAATATACAGTCTGTAGGTTAGTGTCACAAAAAA
>JASDQU010105373.1:12862-44583 GCA_032191745.1 Picea mariana | reverse complement strand
CATCCTCACAATGAAGTATGGTCATCGATCTGATTATGATATGTGATTCAGGTGATATTTACCTGTTGCAAATATCGACGGTTCTCATTGACTTGGGATTGATGGTCCATATTCACTTCGGAATTTCGGGCTTTGGATGTTTTGAATGTGAAACATGAAAATATCCCAGAGGAAAATATCTAAAGTGAATGATTTGTTGCTACGTGTCACGACCAATGAACATTTTAGATTTTCTTTAGAAATCTGAGTTTCGGGAGTTTCAAATGTTGGGCATGAAAATCTCCTAGAAGAAAATCATCAAAGTGAAGTGGTGGCCTGATGTCATATGATGTCACGACTGTTGAAGGATGACATGTGTCATGTGGAAATGGGTGAATGTCACAACCAAATGACCTGGAATGAGTGCCACATGTCATGACTGATGAGTGTGCCACGTGTCTCAAATGATGGTTTCCACGTGCTTCGACACTTCGAGCTTCAGGAGTTTCAAATGTGAAGCATGAAAATCTCCCAGAGGAAAATCTCCAAAGTGAATGATCTATTGCCGCGTGTCCCCAATAATGGATGGTCCATATTCACTTCATCTTTTCATAATTTCGGGCTTCAAGAGTTTCGAATGTGAAACATGAAAATATCACAAAAAAAAAAAACTCCAAAGTGAATGATCTGTTGTCACGTGTCCCCACTGATGGATGGTCCGGATTCTCTTCAAGACTTAATCTCTTCAGGGCTTCAACACTACATCTCTTCAGGACTTTGGATCTTCGGGACTTCAACTCTTCGACACTTTAGGAATTTTGGGCTTCAACTCTTCAGCTACTTCGACACTTCGACTGCTTCGACACTTTGGGAGTTCTGGGTCTTTGGGAGTTCGACACTTCAGGAGTTCGGCACTTCAGGAGTTTCTGGTGGTAAAGTATGAAAATCTCTCGAAGCGATGATTTTGAAACCTGCAGGATTATGAACCCCCAAATGGATGAGAGCCATTGATATGATCATACTAGTGTATATTTACCGTTGAAAAGCTCCCTATTTGTTTTGACAATCCTGGCCTGAAAATGACCATTCTGAATGGCTTTGTTTTTCCACGGGCATTTCCTGTGTATATAAAAATACTTGGTCGACCTATTATGATCTCAATAAATGTAAAACATGATGACAAGAATTATGAACCAAATACGACATTTATTTTATCCTTTTAGGAAAAACGAAAACAAAAATGCGCAAAGACTCAATCAAGAAAGAAAAGAATAAGAACCAAGTCACTCAGTAATGGGAAACTGACTCAATCAATCTGAAGAAGACAAATTCATTGAAGGCATAGGGAAAGGAGAGGAGAGGCAGGGGAGTAGACCTAGGCTACAAACCTTTCTCCAACTGGGGATAGCTCGTCGCTTTAATGTGCTAAGAACTATAGATCGGTGCCTTGAGATTAAATAACTCCTCTTACCTCCCATTTCTTACCTTTGTTTGTCTACCAGCCCTGTGTTATCTGCTACTGTGTCTTAGCCATGCATTTTATTTAATTAAAAACTGAAACTACACCCCAGTGCCTTGTTTGGATGTGGAGTCTTTACTGAAACTTGAAACTACAGCTAAACCCCAATGCATTATCCATTGGGTTTTGGAGTCTCTTATTCAAACAAGCTATTGAAAACCAACATACTAAAAAACAATCTACGAACTAAAAATTAAATGCTCGAACTACGAGCTTATTCTCCTACTCCTAATTTGTTAAAAAACTCTACTTAGGTATACATATATTTCCATAGTAACCATTCAAGCAATTGATCTACCAACTGGATTTCTTGAACCTGCTTTATGGAAATAAAAATTTAAAAATGGAATGACAACTTGCTCTGAATACGAACCCCACACTTGGAGTGAGACCATGATAGAGGGTTGAAACTAATAAAATCCTCTAAATATGCAGCCACCAAATCATAAAAATCATGACCAGTTACCTCTGTATTGAAAGTAAACTCATGTGCTTTCTACTCCAAATGGACAAAATTCCCTTGTGAAAACTTTTCTTCCATAGAAACGTTGACATCCTCATTTTTTAGACCCGAAAATGGAACTGGAAAATGTTGCAATCTGTTTCTACTATCAATTTCTCCCTTTAAATTTAGAGTGGTAATTCCATCACTACTAGAAGCATTTGAGGCAATGGAAAATGAAGCTATAGTATTGTTGCCAACATCTACAGTTATGTTGTCATAAGCATCCTGATCTTCTTAAAACTTTTGAGCAACAAATTTACTTTGCAGTTGTTGATTATTTTCTTGTGCATAAATGTCTTCGGTAGCTTTCAAAGCAAAGGCATCATAAAAATCAAAGGGAATCCGATTACTTTAATTTATTCCAGTAGTAGGAACAACTGGTGTAGTGAGGGCATCATTTGATGAAAAAGAAAACATGTTCAACTACTTCTGTAGCTCCCCCTCTTTTTCTTGACCAAAATTTAAACACATATAATTATGAAATTCATCATAAGTCAAGAATGTGAGTTGATCCCCAATATTTACAATCAGATGTTGAGGGGAATCAACTTTTTGTTTGGAAAACTGATCATCATTCTCTACAAAAACTTCATGAAAGTCATCATTAACAAACTCATCCCTCTACTCATGACTAAGAAAAGGTTCACTTGTACATGTAAATCCATCCTTGTGATAATCATCAATATACTTAGTTTCAGTAGTAGAAAACACTAATTTATAAGCTTCAAGATCCGAGGAAGAATGAAAATCTAAAAGTGATGCATTAGTATGCTAAGAATAAGAACTCAGATCATATTTCCTATGTCCATATCCTTCCTTGGATTCCTCTGTATCCAAATATGATTTATGTTGCTCATAAACTTGTTCATGTTCCAAATCTTTGTCCCAAACTCAATTTAAGATCCTTCCACAAGCTCAGATGTTGTCCTCAATATCCTCTGCATCAGTGAAAATCTATTGCAATGATGATGACCTTCTCTCTTTGATAAAAATAAAGATATTAGGGTGTTGTGCAATTGTATACTGCACCATGGCAACAACTTCAGTAGGTTGAGTTTCCATGGGAATATTAATATCAAAATTATGAAACCTTCTATTGAATACGATAATAGTTTCATCCTTCTCCCTTCTCAAGGCGTAGAACTCTGAAAGGTATTTTTCAAAGGATTTGTTTTCACCCCAATACCTCCAAAACACATTGCGTAAATCAACCCATGAACTAATAGAATTAACTTCCAAATTTCTGAACTAGAATGTTGCATCTCCAAGTAAATACTTGAAGAATATCCTCATAACTACATTCTCATGCATAATTTGAAAATTATCAATGAAATTTTCAAAATCTTCGAGGTGATTCTTAGTTGCAACCTGGTCTCCTCCATTGAACAGAGGAAGGTAATCAATCAAATTGGGAGGATAGGAATGAAGGATAAGTGGTAGTTTCAGGGGTTTGTAGTACTTTTGGATCCTAGACTGAATTTTGGTAAGTTGATTACAAGGGGGAACAATGATTTCAAGAAGTGGTGAATTAGATGTATAATTCACAGGATTACATGACTGTTCATGATCTGGAGAAGTTTGGATATGATCAAAATTATGGTTAGTGGGTTCAAACGAAGGAATGCGATTAAGATCGATAATGCAAGAGGGTAGATCTTCTCTTCTCAAGGATGGATAATCTGAGCAAACAATAATTCTTTTCACACGCAAAGGAAAAGTATGTAATGAAATGATGAAGCAAAATATGAGCTCTTTGAGAAGACTGAGGGCTTGGTACTTGGTTTGTCCCTTTCACCTTTTCATTCTGTATCGGCTGGGCTCATCCTCCAATGGAGTCTTTTGATTGTGGAGTCACCAGGTGAATGATATGCAGACTGAATGTGTCTAGTATTTGTACACCATCAAATATCATATCTGATCATTGTAATTCTCCCAGGGAAATATATTTCATTACTCTGTTCCCTACTAACGACTCCATAAGATGTTGGTCCTATGGTCTGCAACTGACTGCTAAAGGGAAAATATAGGCCACCTATCATATTGTTTCTTTTATTTTTGTGTTGGTTGTTCAAAGGGTTGTTCTATCAAGACAAAAGGACGGTTGGGTTGGAATAATTATAGGGATGAGGGTCCTCCTTGGTTGGTGGTACACTAATGTAATACTAGTGAAATAATAGAAAAACATGGGGGAAACAACAAACTACTCAATGAATAATCTGTTGCAATATGTTCAATACTTAAAATATTATTTCAAGACATTAAACATGTATCAAAAACATAGTTACTCCCACAGGTTGAAAATAAAACAAATCTTCACCAAACCATTAGTTCTTTCACAGGTTGCATATCAGTGAAAACATGTTATACAATAGTTGAAAGGAAATGAAATGTATGTTGCACAAACTAAAAATTGTATTCAAGATAAGAAGAAAAAAACATAAATATTTGGATGAAACACTGTCATCAAGACTATGTTCACCAGGTAGAGAGATTTGATCCATGCATAGAATGGGTCCAACCAGTCTGATGTATTGCCATTCTTTCCCAAAAAATCCGACCCCTACAATATCCAAAAGCTAACTATTTAAAAGAGTTGCAGAGGCTCTCATCCTTAGGGGACTGAGACATAATTTAGATAATTGTCTGTAAAACAACTTATTAACTTGACTATGACACTGGACTTAATCAAAAAGAGTGGTTCTTATCACACACAGAAGACCACTCTTATTCCTAATCTAATAAAATGCTGGAATTAACCAACTAAAATTACTATTGTCTCTGAGACAGAACTGATGCATGTGATGAAGRAACTGAATGGGAAAAAAATAGGCCTCAGAGTGATAGAGAAGAGATCTTTTTTRAATGATGGCATGCCTATGAGATGTTGGAGGCCACTGGATACAACCAACTATATGCGAAGAGTCTGTTGAAGTGTCCTGGAACTAATCTGCATCGACCTGTGACTAAGACTTAACTCTCTGTCTGTGCCTGATCTTTCAAAAGCTAAGCGCACTCTGTCTTGACTGTAATTGGCCCTTCTTCTCTCTTTCTCTCTAATGAGCTTATCGCGAACAAGAAGACGTGGAGGAGGGAATCCAATAGGAAGGCGGGATGAGTGGATGCGAGGTTAGATGGCATGTGAGGACATATGTCAAAATGTGAGAGGAGGTGTGAATATGATGGAGGTATCAGGAGTATGGATTTGGTGACATGTAGTGAGGGATATAAGTTTCGAGTCAGGAGAGGGGTGATATGTATGCAAGAGTGTCAGTGGAGGACATGTGTCAGGTGGTGAGAGGAGCGAAGGTAGTGAGTGGAATGAGTGGAGGTGATGTGGTGACCTGATGTCATTTAGGCACGTGATTGTGGAAGTTGTTGAGGGTGGTTTGGGTCCACACAGATTTTAGGCCTGCAATCGCCCACAAGATGCCACATACCCTTACAACAATACCATGGTTCTATTTCTGGACCACTCTAGAAAATTAACGTCTGAGAAGTTTGTGTCCCCACGATGAAGTATGGTCATCGATCAGATTATGATCTGTGATCCGGGTGATATTTACCTGCTGCAAGGATCGACGGTTCTCGTTGACTTGGGATCGATGGTCCAAATTCACTTTGGACTTTCGAGCTTTGGGTGTTTTGAATGAGAAACATGAAAATATCTGAAGTGAATAATATGTCACTACGCGTCGTGACCAATGAATGGTTCAAATTTTCTTCAGAAATTTAGGTTTCGGGAGTTTCAAATGTTGGGAATGAAAATCTCTCGGAGGAAAATCACTGAAGTGACGTGGTGGCCTGACGTCATATGGTGTCACGACTGCTGAAGGGTGACACGTGTCATGTGGAAATGAGAAAATGTCACAAACAAATGACCTAGAATGAGTGTCATGTGTCATGACTGATGAGTGCCACATGTCATGACTAATGAGTGCGGCATGTGTCTCAAATTATGGTTTCCACGTGCTTCGACACTTCGTTCTTTGAGAGTTTCAAATGTGAAGCATGAAAATATCCCTGAGGAAAATATCCGAAGTGAATGATCTATTTTCGTGTGTCCGCATTGATGGATGGTCTAGATTCACTTCGGGTTTTCGGAATTTTGGGCTTCGGGAGTTTCAAATGTGAAACATGAAAATATCTTGGAGGAAAAATATCTGGAGTGAATGGTCTATTGTCATGTGTCCCCGCTGATCGATGGTCCAGATTCTCTTCGGGAATTAAGCTCTTCAGTGCTTCATCACTTCCTCTCTTCAGGACTTCGGCTCTTCGGATATTTGGGACTTCGTCTCTTCCGCTCTTTGGGACTTCGAGGCTTCGGCTCTTCGACTACTTTGACACTTTGGCTACTTCGACACTTCAAGAGTTCTGGGTCTTTAGGACTTCGACACTTCGGGAGTTTTTGGTGGTAAAGTATGAAAATGTTTCAAACTGATGATGTTAAAACCCGCGCGATTTTGCACCCCCAAATGGACGAGATCCATTTATATGATCGACCTGGTGGATCTTTATCGTTGAAAATTTCCTTGTTCATTTTGACAATACTGGCCCGAAAATGACCATTCTGAATGGTTGTGTTTGTCCACAAGAATTTCTTGTGTATATAAAAAGACTTGATCGACATGTTGTGAGATCAATCAATGGAAAACGTGATGACAAGCATTCTAAACCAAATATGACATGTATTTTATCCTTTCGGAAAAAATAGAAACATAAATGTGCAAAGACTCAATCAAGAAAGAAAATAATAAGAACCAAGTCATCAATAATGGGAAACTAACTGAATCAACCTGAAGAGGAGAAATTCGACGAAGGCATAAGGAAAGGAGAGGAGAGGTAGGGGTACAGACCTAGGTTACAACACCAGATATGAAATATTGTTTAATATATTGTTGAATGGAGTTGGACTCCAATCCATATATATTGTTCAAAATTTTGGGATATGAATTAAATAGTATTTTTATAGTATCTATGATTATTTCCTAGCCCCTCTGTATAAGGTGATTTTTAGGGTTTACCCACACATGATATATCAAGGGGCCATTACAACCCTAAAAGAGACAGGATACGACTATGAGAATAAATATTATACTTATATCAAGGTATATGGAAGCACTGGGCTACCACATTTGTTACCCAAGTATGTGCCCAACAATATTCTAGCCAGGGAAATTGCATACCAAACAATGGAGAAAGGGATTACATCCTATCTATCATATAATAAAAATAAATATTGGTTGATCTTCCCACTACATTAGGAAGATATACGATGTTAAACAAACCCCATGTAGAGAAGTAAGTTGAATCGCTAAAGGAAATATGTCTATGCACAATGAGTCTGAAAGGGAACAATCCATACAATATAGTCTAATACCCTCTTGAATAAATCAATCTCACACAACAAGTCGTTCATGAATCAAATTTCATAGAACACCTATTTAAGGGGACTTTCTTTTTTTAGGAAGTATTGGAAAGGCTACAGAGTGAATCATCCAAAGAAAATTTTCAAAAAGAATAGGATAATGAGAGGGATGCATTCAAAGAAAAATTCAATATGTTACTACAAAATGAAAAGGAGAATATTGAGGATAAAGAAAGAGAACAAGTAAAGAAATCTTAGGATAGAGAAAATAAAGTTGAAGAAGCCGAAGAAAGATATCAACAAAGGAAGAAAGCAAACTTGGAAAAGAAGCAAGTAGGGCAAGATAAAAATAAATACAAGGATCAAGAATTTAATAAGGACATCGAAGGAAAGATAAAGGACACCAAGGTAGAAACCAAATCCAAAGAATATATGGAACTTTACAAGAAAATCAAGGAATATCAAGAGAAAATAAGATCAACTACTCAAGCTAAAGAGAAAAGGAAGAAAGAAGAAGAGGAGAAAAGGAATGAAACCAAGTCACAATAAAAAATAGGGGAAGCAATAGAAATGGAAAATAAGAAACAACAAGAATAACTAAATAGATTTTTGGTACAAATCCAAATGCCATCATAGTTACCATCCCTACCAAGGAATGAACCCCTATGGAAGTCATCCTAGGGAATCTCTCTTACACATATAAGGAACTAGGGCTAGATGAATATGTTTTGGTTGTAGGAGATTATTATTATAGTCATCAGACCAAATCTATTGAGAATAGGATAAACAAAAGGAAAATGGGAGAATCGACACTCAAACAAGAATCCTTTCAAAAAAGTATCAAGTGGAGGGCATGCAAAGACCCAAAGGAAAATGCCATACAGTAACTTCATCCCTAAATGCATTTACATGTGAAACTTCCATGTCCATATATGATATTTGAGAAGAATTGGATGTATCTAGAGCTAGGGTAGTTGATATTGAAGCATATATGAACACAATCATAGATAGATTGGATAGTGAGTTCAAGAAAGATTCCAACACAACACAACAACTGCACAAAATATAATTTCAAATAGAGTTGTAGCTTGAAGGAAGCAAGTTAAATGTTGAGTTTGAAAAGAGGGACAACATAAATTAGAAGCTACATTAGGAAGATATAGAATCTCTCAAGCTTAAAAAGTTAGAGGAAATGGAGTAACTCAATACCACACATACACAAGGGATGACAAGATTACATGCAAAACATTTGGAGGTAATAATTTACAATGAGAAACTAGAAGACATGGTATGAAAGTTACACCAAGATAACCAACTTTTGGAGAAGACTGTAGAAGAAAACCAAAAGGGACCTATCATCCTAGAAATATTCTAAGAAGAAGACAATGATGCCAATGAATAACTCAAAAGCATGCAGAATAAGTTTTTCTATTTATTGAATGAAATTCAAAGTAAAACAGATACCAGCTCAAGTTAGGTTTGAAGATGGAAATCATAAAGGACTAGTACCAAAAGGATTAGAATGCCTATGAAAGAATAAAAGAGTGAAAAGAATCTTTGTATGATAATCCACCTAACACCTTTCTTGTTTACATAGCCAATAAAATGATCAAATATCAATTCCTCTTTGATGCAGGGATGTCCATCATGAATTACATTAAGAGAACCCATGAAGCAATCAATAAATCTTGTAGAATACTATTGAGGGAATCAAGAAACATACTTGAACAATTTAGGATGGAAATCATGGAAGATTTAGAGGAGGCAACACCAACATATTTGAATATAGAGGATTTGGAAATGAAAAGAAATATCATTAAAAATACTATTGAAGCAATCGAGGAAGTGAATAAAGAGATCTTGGAAGAAAAACTTATAAATCCAATGAAACTAATCTCACTATCCAAATAATTCATGCAACAAACATAGTAGATCCTCAAGGTAGAAGTAACAACCCTAATCTGTGACAATGATATAGACCTTGAAAATATGGATATGGGCAAAGTGGATACTATTCTAAAGGAGTTCAATCTTTGGAGGGAATATAGAGACAATATGCATCAATCGAACACCTCTTAATTATTGTATTTTGTAATGAATTTTCTTCATTTTGATTGCATGTAATTTTGTAAAGTATCAATTTGGAATGGGAAATGAAGTATTGTAAGTGTCATATGACATGATGATAGTGACATAATGTGAACATCCTCCTCTTATTTTATAAAATAGAGTGTTGCAATGAAAGAGGGAATTTTTCCCTTTGTAAATGATAGATAGTATTTATACTTCGGAATTAATAAAGAGAAAGAGGCATTCAGGAAATTTCTTATTATGGTGAATGTGTCTGAGATTGTTCTTAATGAATTGATCTTCTACTAGAGTATTACATACTTTTTTGTATGAATTATTTCTTCAATTTATTCTTGATACTCATGTGGTCATATGTTTCCTTATGAATAAATACATGATGTTATGAATACATATTGCAAATACTTGTGAATATTTTTGTAATATTTGCTTTATCATTTATCATTTGGATATATAGATTTTTCTAGTATTAATGGTATTGCTTTTCACTGTATTAAGTTTTGGTTAGCTTGCGTCTGATCAAGATATATTAGATTAACTTAGATATTAATTTGAAATAGATATAGATAACATTACTTAATTTAGTCCTTAGATGTTAATTCATATAAGAATATTGTGTTCCCATATTCACATTTAGGTAATAATTTAGAGTAGAAACCAGGCCCACATAATGGTTAGAAACGCCATACCAAATGAGAGTAGGTGTTGACTTTCTTGAACTACTCTTCCCTACTGCCTGCATTGTTGACCCAAGGTTCATATCCTTAAAGGTACCAACAAAGCCTAAAAATATCGGCCCTTCTGGTAAACCAAAAGGCAATGCAATACACAAAATGCACTGTGCAGTCTCACCCGATATAAATTTAAATGGGTGGTTGTAAGACTCAAGTGTTTACAGCCTAGGATTGAGTATGAGATATGTGATTTGTATTCTAAGCCATTTGTTCTAACTTGTGTTATGAACTACTTTTATTCTCTTTTATATTTTAACCTCCGCGACATCTTTTCGTTATATCCCAACAAAAATTAACCAAGCAATCTAATAACTCATTCATTCATTACACACAACATTTAAATACTAAAAGTATGACAAAGATATGCATGCATTCATCATATTACACAAGTATTACCATAGTTTATCCCCTCCTGGGCTACATCCACAAAGATCTGGCTCTTGGCTCTCTTATTATGGTAGTTCTACAATCTCGCGTCGTGTGCTTACAATTCTCCTCGGATGGGTAAGATCTCTATGAGGTAAACTAGATCGCACCAGGTGTTGTTCCAGAGTCTATACTTAAGTCTATAAAGTACTGAGTCTAGGCATCCAAAAAGAGGGTGAAAGATATAAAGGAAGAAAACAACTGGGATAAGAAGATAAGGCTGAGTTTTGAGTTGTCTGGGTTTAGCTTCCAATTTTTCCTGAATGTTTATGTCCCATTTAATGGCTTCCCATGAACATTTGACTTCGGCCCAGGTAGTATCATTTTTTAGAATGGTATTGAAAAGGTTTAAAATGAGGTTGGTTTGATATGAGAGACTGAGTTATATGTTGGGATGTCTTGCCACAGGTACAGTCATAAAGGAACATAGTTTTTATAAAGTGGTGGTTATTGTTTCACCTTTATATTATACGAGAAAGAATCCCAAAATCGAATTAAAAGTATAACGAAATCAAAATTCATTTTCCTTAACTGAGTTAAATTTTAAAACCATCCATGAAGCGAGAGAAAACATAGAGCTATTGAAAAATGTGAGTCATCAATTAGGGAAGAATCTCACCTTGTGACAAAAGAAGAAAATAAGTAGGAAAAACTTTAATGAAGCATATGATATAGAAATCTAAACAATTCACAGATCGTGTACCTGCTGATAGCCGATATAGAGGAAAAGTTGTAAATGATTAGATGACTGAAATAAATGATCACCGCAGTAGAGGTTGTACTAAATTGTAGCTAAGCATTCATTAAAGACACATATGAGAAATGATGTGAAATGTGAAATAACAGAAGAAACACATAACCCAGTCTTGACAGAAAAAAGAGTCTTCAATCTTTGTATTAATTATGGTGAAAGAAATATTCTCTGGTACAATCGGCCAAAAGGAAAAAATCCCTTGTTCTATCTTTCAAAATTATACTTATACAAGATTAAAACACTTTGAATTATAATTGTTCTAAAAATTTTGGTTACAAATGGAAAATGAAGTGTTTCACTTCCTTGTCTCTTGTCTTCCTCCACGTGGGCAGGGTGTTTTCTTTTCTTGTTCTCTGGCTCCAAAAATAGGATGGAATAGGCATATGTTACTACTTTCCTTCAGAATTCTTCCCTTTCCCCTGCTCGATAAAATTAACACACCTTTCTATCAACTAGGCTATCAGCTTGGAAGGTTCAACTTGGTTGTTCAACTCAAAAGTGTAGCAATTCTTTGTCAACTGTGGCACTCTTTTTCCTACTTGTCGGTCTTTCGTGATGATAGACCACAATTGCAAGCTTGGTTTTATCGACCATTTATCCACCTGGGCAATATCAACCTGACTTACCTAGGATAATTCAACTTGTCCTTTTTCCACATTTTCCTTGATATCCAGCAAATGTTTAGCTATGTCAATTTTTCCCAGTGTTCTAGCACTACCTTCCTTATCGATATCTAACAATTTTTTATTTATCAAGCTAAATGTTTCTTCACAAGAATCTCTCATCTCTTTATCTCTTTTTCTTATCTCGGATAAATTATGTTCCCACGCCTTTAGTAAGATGTTACTTATGGTTTTCTCTGGGATAGACAACCTGGAACTGATGGCCACCTCTTCTTTCATTGTTGCTATAACAACCTCTTGGAAAGCAACCCGAGCTTCCCTAGCTTCTCTTTATATCAAGGAGATATCCTTTAATGCTTGTTCTATTGTATGAAAATGATTCTATATGGTTTCTACTTTGGCAAGTAGATCCTGTTGAGCTACTTCTACCTTCTTTCATATTTCTGTGGCTTGGGATTGGAATACCTTTATGCCTATGACCTGTTTTTCAACATAAAATAATTTAGATTTCAGCAATTTTATTTGCTCCTCCTATTGACTTACCTGTGTTTGGATTATTTGTGTCGACTGATGCATCTGCTCAAGATCGGATTTAAGTCTCTCTATTTCCTATTGAATAGTTACTCTGTCTTGCTTGAAACCTTTATTTTCCCCATCCCTTACATTCACCTCTATCATTGCTACCCGAGCCTCCAATTTGATGATCAAGAGGTTCTTTTGTTTCAATCATGCCTTCAAAGTTCCAACTAAATATTGGTTGGTTGTTGCATAAGCCCCCAATGTTCTTGCTACCTCATCGGTGAATTCTTCCTCTTCCAAGGCTTCTCCATCTATTAGGATTTTGTATTTTATAGCTACTGCACCCACTCTTTGGTATGTTTCTTGCTTCACCACGGCCTTTTTTTTCTTACTAAAGAAGAATTCACTAGGAGGAAACTCTTCTATAGAGATAGGTGTTAGGTCCTCCTTGAATATCCACTCTGTATCGGGGTTCCCCTTTGTGAATTGTAAGGGAGTGATGGATGAAATGGGGCTTTCAATTTCCTTGGTAACTATCTCTGGGTTTCCTTCTTCTTGGTTGGGGATCTCTTCTTCCTAATTCGAGATCTCAGTTTCCTCTATCTTGTCCCGAGTCTCTTTTTTGCTAGGGTTCATGCCCATTGAACTTTTATCTTTTTCTTGCTGTGTACCCATAGGTTGTGAGTTTATTCCCTGTAAAACTTTGGGGAGGCAACTTCTCCTGTGCTCTTGGAATTTATAAAAATCGACCATATCACTGGGCAACAGAGCTTGAACTCGGATTAAGACTTCAGATTAGGACTTCGCACCTCAGAAGATTTCATCATGAGGTGAGTCTTCGTTTTCGTATCTCTTCAGCCCACAGTTCTCCATGTGATTACTCACAACCTTATTAGGGTCATGTTTCTTAAACTCAATGTCTACCAATTTCATTTCCTCCAAGGTCGTAGCCTCCACTTTGGCATGGCCAAAATATAATAAATAATATGCACCAATGTGAATGGGGAAGGGTGGCCATACCTTCTTCTATACTCCTTTGAGCTCCTTGCTTATCCCGCTGAGCACAGTTTACCTGACGATCTCGTGGCATACTAGCTTGTCTAGTAATAATAGCAGCAAAGCATATGGGGGGACAGAGGTGCCAAAAACCCTAATATACGAAAAATATGCTTCTATATACCAATCTACCACGCTGCTTAGGTTGGTCGTGATATTATCTGAAATCCTGGGAGGCAGATGGTCGAAGATGGAGACATGCATTGGTACCATTACCCAATTGAAAATCTCATAGACAAATTCTTTGGCTTTATCTTTATAGAGTTTCGAGTGGTAGACATGTATAGGCTCTGCATTAGTTGGAGTCCATCTCCAACTCATTAATGGGAAAGGTGTCATGAATAAAACAACATCCATTATGTAAGCAAACATAAAGAATGAAGATGCTTTCCCACTCATCTTATGTGCTTGATATTCTATAATTCGATTGGCTAGACTGTCTGACAACAATTTGGCCCAGTCAAAAGAAAATCTCTCAGCTACTGTATGAATAAGAGGTACCCATGGGAGAAAACAGTGAGTGGTGTCCTCCTTCTTGTACAGTCTACAGGCCATCATTGCTATATACATGAATTTTGGCACTAAAGATGAGATTGAATAAATTCCATGAGTATCAGCCCTAAATTTCGTTGGGTGAAAAACCCATTCTTTGATCAGATTGGATAAGCTTTTCTCAAACTGCTCGCATTCCTTCTTTTTGAAACCCTCCAAGAATTTGTAATTGTGAGTAAGGTTTGGTGTGGGAGACAATTTATACATTGCTTGTAAATTCTCTATTCTGAATGTCCCAATTTCCACCTTATGCTCGTTGAATATTGTCCTAGTCTGGATGTCTACCTGGTCTAGCGCCCATCTGATCATATCATAATAGGGAAAAATTCGTGGCCTTGTTGCTATATTGTGCATCTCTGACTGAGCGACAATTTTTCATTTGGTGGACAACTCGTGTTTCTCGTTATCATTGGAATCATCTGGACAATTTATCAGCTCGGATTGCAGAATGTTGGAGACATGCGTCCATGTTTTGACAGTATTGGTACTTCTAGGCGAGGTATCAGAAATAATCTATGAACCTTGACCTGGACTCTCGACAACTGCCTTGGATGCTTTTCATGGAGCCATGATATAGAACCTTTCAATTAGATCCCCTGTCATAGAAAATGAAAACACAGACAGAGGTTATCCTGGTGAACTGTGTCTGCACAAATTAGAAAGAAACCTAATATAATGACTGAAACCTTTTCCCTTTGAGCACTTAATTCTGTGCAATTCCTTGCTGACAGAACATTTAAATCATTTAATATAAATATTTAGCAACAAAATGGGATCTTACTATCAATCACCTCACTAAATTTCTAATAAATGTCATAAATGTTTGATAATTCACGATTCGGGAGGATCATGACAATGTTTAATTATTGGTCTGTAGGTTGTATGGGTTGAAGGTTGTTTAAGGTGTTGGTTAATCCAGTTCAACCTTTTAATTAAGTGTGTTTAGTCCTTAATCCCATTTTCGGTGTTCGCAGTATCGGATGATTTTACTCCTATTCTTTGAACCACGAACCCCGAATTCATGATAGTGCGATTTGGTTGATTAACTATGATTTGAATTAAGCTTTTAATTAACCGCAATTAATTAATGAATATCATGACTTCAGGGATCGAAGTTACAAACATGTTGTTTTTGAGGTAACAACTTTCGAGTCACGAAATCGCGATAAAGAATTACTATGGCTTAAATTTCATTATTCTTGTTATTAACTAGATTGACTTAAAACAATTTTGCAACTTCGCATGTCAGAGGTTCGAAGGGCGTTCGACGTTTAATTCTCGAAATGTGAGAGAATGAGGTAATAAAAGGTGATAATCCCTACTTAGTGGTTCAATAATGGCGATTAAAACTAAACCAACTATCGCAATTTTGCGTGTCAAGATACTGGGGCTTTGGTAGGTATAATTGTGATATACACGAAATCCTGAAATCCAACTTTTTAGGCTTAAGTGTATTGTTTCACTACTTAGAAAATAGGTGGCTCCAACCTTTGATAACTAGAGTATTAGAAAAATACAAGTGTCCCAACATAGGCTCCAACTAGGGATCTCGTCTCCTTGCAGGATGAGAAGAACAACAGACCAAGCGCCTTTATTGGGTAAATGGAGTCATTAGTTTGTTTCTGCGAAACTTGTCCAGAAAGAGGACATAGAGGGAGAAAGGGGGTTTAATCCTTACTTCTGAAAGATTTCAAACTTAATCACTCTCTTATATCAATATTAGTCCTCCTTCTCCTCTAATAATGAATTCGAGTATGCTCAAGATGATCAAAACAACCTTGGGGATTTGAACAAGTTCTGTTGATTTTGCTTGCTTCAAGGTGAAGCAACTTCAATGTTTTTAATCAGGGAGTCCTGCATGCACCTGGGATGTAGATCAGGTTTCAAAGAAAACTAATTACCAGATTATGGTACAATTCATGTGTAACAACCTTACAGATATTTTATACATTGCTTCACTCCCAGTGAGCCTGTTCAGTACCCCGGTGAAGTTGTCTGATTCCCTTTATTGAATTTCCTTTCACCACTTCAAGCTGTAACTTTGCATTTAAATGTTGAGATGAGGGCAATCATTTTATGAATCTCCTTTCATCATCTCTTTTCGGACTAGATTGGGGAAATCAATTTTTGAATTCCTTTCATCATGAAGTGGGGGCAATCAATTAGTAGAAAGTATACCAAGGGTAATATCTGTGTATAATTTTGTAGCCAATTTCTATTAACTCACTTTGATTACTCTGGATTAGTTTTCCTTTGACCTTATAAACATATTAGTTGGTAGGAAAACTTTAGGGGAGAGTTTATTTCCAGGGGCCTTCTTTTGAGCAAGACTAATCGTCAAGACCTATTGAAAAAACCAAGGGAGTTAGGATTAGCCTAAGCATATCTTAGTTCAGTGAGAGCTGAGGGTTTGCAAGAACTTGCCGCCTTTTTTGTTGGCATTCGGAAAAATCATTTTTCAACTTTCAGAGCTAAATTGAAATGTCTTTTCCCTCTGTGAAAACCATGGGAAGATATCAAGATTCAAGGGGAAAGAATCAAAGATTCAGGACAGAGCAACAAAGAAGGTTTCAGATTTTGTAAGCACATGCGTTTTAACACAATCCTGACTCCTGGAACTTTTTAATTATTTAGGACACTTCACTTCTTCCATTTTATTTTGATTATTTTTATCTTATCTAGGGGAACGTTTTAGAATCAATAGTAAAAAAATATTCTTTTGATAATCCATCGAGTGAAAAAGTTCATACTCATGAGACCGTTATTTCACCTAGGTGACCTTCATTTGCAACCTAGATATTTAGGGAATTTGTACCTTTGCCTTACCATTTCGTTCTCATCTTAGTAAATTATCTTTTATCACCTATTTTGGGTGAATCGGTTTCCCAATACATGACCATTTGTTTTCCTCTTTATGATGTTTGGGTTGTAAACCAGAATCCTGTAAAAAAGCAACATGAAGAGCGTCAGGATTTTAAAATTAATGGAATTCAATGTGTTGAAAATTTCGTATCACTAACCTGTTTTATTTGCGAAGAAAAAGAAAATAAAAATTATCGGAAAGCTATAAAAACATAAACACAAACTGGTATATACAGTGGAATTTTGGAAATAATTTATTGCATATAGTGCTTCAGATAGTACCCGTTGATAGGGGCGTTAAGGTTTTTACCATCCAAAGTTTCTAACAGAAACGAGTTCTTCCCTTCAGAAGCTTTGACTTTGAATGGGCCATACCAGATATGGTCAAATTTTCCATGTTTTTCTGAGTCTTCCCTTCTAGCATCCCATTTCAAAACTAAATCACCAGGGAGGAATTCCCTGTCTTTAGCCTTACAATCGGATAGTTCTTTCATATTGTCTTCATATTTCTGAAGTCTTTCATCTACCTCCATTCTGTTCTTCCGAACTTCGATCAACTAATTTATTCTTCTTGTGATGTGATTTGGTTCTTCTTTTTCATCCTGCCAAAGTTTCATCATGGGTAGGGCCAGATTTATGGGTAGCACTACGTTGGTCCCGTATACCATTTGAAAAGGAGAAGTTCCAATTGATTTCTTGGTGCCTATCTGATTCGTCCACAAGGCATATTTCAAATGCACATGCCAAGATATTTTGTTTTTGTTCAACACTTTCTTAATTATGGTAATTAAGATTTTAATCGATGATTCAACGATCCCATTGCCTTGGGGGTAGTATGTTGTAGAATGGCCTAGTATAATATTGTATTTTTGGCAAAAAATAACCATCGCCATATATTTGAACACCTGGGCATTGTCTATAACTATTTTTCTTGGACAGTCGAATCTAGATAGTATGTTTTCTTCCAGAAAATCTATCACCACCGAATATGTCATTCTTCTGGTTGGAATAGCTTCCACCGATTTGGTGAAATAATTGGTAGTGGTCAGGATCTATCTATGTTGAGCACTGGAATGTGGGTTAATCTCGCCTATAAAATCCAACCCCCATTGTTGAAACAAGGCTTCCGTTTGAACCGAGACCAAAGGTAATGCTGGGAGTTTCTGCTTGCCTATGAACAATTGGCAAGAGTTACAGGCTCTGAATTTAGTATTGACATCTGAAAATAGTTTAGGCTAGTAATATCCTGCCCTCAAGATTTTATAAGATGTTTCTCTCCATGCGTGATGTCCTCTGCATACCCCCTCGTGAAATTCGTTTATGACTTTTTCGGTTTTTGACTCGACCAAACAAACCAATAGAAAGCCTAGAGGGTCTTTTCAATACAATTGGCTTTCGGATATACAGTACTTTACCGCATGCAATTTCAGTGTCCTACCTTTAGATGGATATAAATCACTCGGGCAGTTTAGGGTTAGAAGGTACGATACTATGTATTTATACCAACCTGATGAGGCGAATTCCTCTTCGATTATGATCACAGCTATTTGGTCATCAATTTCATTTATGTCCACAGATCCTTCGTATCCTTCCAAGTTGTTTATTTCGAGTGCTATGAAATTTGATTCAGCTAAGAGCTTAGCCAAAACCTGTCCTTTTATGAGTTTCATAGTTTTGACCTCTAGATCAAATTCTTGAATTTTAACAAGCCACCGACCCCTCTTCCCGTCACTGTCAGGCTGCACCAATATATATTTTACAGAGATGTTGGGCACATACACAATTACCTTGGAGTGTAACACGTAGCTTCTGAAGGCCCTTAGTTCCTTTACCATTTATGTAATATCTGAATTCAGCATCTCTAAGGCTCTTACTGAAGAATGCTATTGGTTTCTCAAAACCCTCTTCATTCTTCTGGAGGAGTACTGCCGCAATTGTGTGTTTGGAGGCAAATGAGAAAATCATAAACTCTTTTAGGTAATCAGGGCTGGCCAGCACAGGTGCTTCGCCTATAACTTTCTTGATACGTACAAACGATGCTTTATCTTCTGCCATCCATTTGACTTCGTTGTTATTTTTCAGCATATATGTGATCAATTTCACGATTTCAGCAAAATTTGGGATAAATCTCCTCAAAAAAATTATTTTTCCTAAAAATAATTGGATTTCCTTTACATTTCTAGGAATAATTATGGTGTCTATAGCTTCGATCCTTTTAGGATTGATTTTAATTCTGTCTCGAGACACAATATGGCCCAAGAGTTTTCCTTCTTACATTGCAAAGTGATATTTCTTGGGGATTAAGGACAAACCAAATTTTTGACATTTCTCGAACATTTTCTTGAGATGTATCAAATGATCTTCATCATATTTAGAAAAAAAAGTCAGATCATAAAGGTAAATGAACACGAATTTATCTCTCTCACCAATGAAAGTGATAACCATAGCACACTGGAAGGTAGAACCTGCATTCATTAAACCAAAAGGCATCTTGTCATACATAAATGTGCCCCAAGGGGTAGTGAAGGTTGTTTTCTCTTTATCGTGCTCGCTGACAATGATCTGATTATAACCGGAAACCCATCAATCATTGACATTCTATTTGCCCCAACCAACTTCTCCAAAACGTGATCCATTTTGGGAAGCAGATAATTTTCTTTGAGGGAGGATTTATTTAGATTTCTAAAATCTACACACAGCCTGATCTCTCCACTCTTCTTCCTAACCAAGAACAGGTTAGCTACCCAGTCAGAGTATCTCAGTGGCACAAACATTTTTCCATCCAAAAGCTTTTTAACTTCCTTTTCGACCACAGGCAATAAAATGGGATTGATTTGCCTGAGTTTCTGTCTGAAAGGTTTAACAATGGACTTCAAAGGTATTTTGTGTTCGATCACAGTGGTGTCATAAGTTCTCATCTCATCATAAGACCAAGCGAATACGTCTTTATATTGCTGGAGTAAATTTGCATACTTACCTTTCATCTTAGGGGGAAGATATTTTGATATATTTACTATTCTAGGCTCCTCTTTAGTCCCTATATCACAATCTTCAACTTCTTCTGGTTGAGGTTGTAAAGTAGATTTTAGGGGCATGTCATTTTGGTCAAACAATCTTTCTAGAGGGATTAGTTCTTCCGTAATCTGATTGTTTTTTAATACTAAAATGCGATGATTCATGATCTTTTCTTGGAACTCTTGAGGATCCTCCCCTTCTTGCATAATCCAAGTATGGTCGTTTTGATTTTCTTGGTCAATGTGAGTTTCAGTGAAATCGTCCACCATTTCAAGGAATTTTCTGATATGTTCGTCATCTTTGAAGACCTACCAGTGTTGTATATTATTTGGTATGGAGGGTCTGTGCCTCACCTCTATATGATACTTTATTTTGAAAGTTGTAGGAGGTGCGAAAGTTGAGGATGCTTTGGCTAATGAATCGACTTTTAGGTTTTTTTCATGTGGAATGTAATGAACATTTACCGATGAGAAATTTTTTTCCATTAGATCCCAAGCGCAATTTATCTAAGATCTTAATCTTGGGTGTTTGGCCTGGTACTATCGATTTATCTTCTTCACAATCAAATCCACATTTCCATAGACTTCCAAGTTCTTTATGTTCATCTTCCTGGCATCTTCTAGTCCCAAGACTAGGGCTTCATACTCACATACATTATTTGTGTAGTCTATGTCCTACTATAGTCTATAAGAAAAGGGGATAACAAATTCATTTTCAGGTGCTACAAAAAGTACTCCTGCACCTTCTCCTTCACATGATGAAGCACCATCAAAAAACATTTTCTAAATCCCAATGTTATACACATTTAAATCTATCTTTTTTTATTTATATTCCTCTATAAAATTTTCTTCTATACAATTATTTACACCATCATCAAAAGATAAAATACAATTTCCCAGGTCTTGATCAGTGACATAAACAGAATAATTATTAGGATTCTGTGGATCAATTACTGTATATGTATAACCAAGTGAACTGTCCACCAAAAACAAGAATCATGGCGTAGGTCATGTCTAGTTGAAGAGATCCCCCAAGCTTGGCTCCCCGAGACCTAGATAAGAGAAAACCATACTTCGGAGGTATATCAACGATAACTACATCCATTAGAATGTTTTTTACCGAAACTTGTGCAAGAGTTACCACTATATATTTGATCATTCCCATACACTTAAATATCATTGAATCGAAAGAATACAGGTCTCTGTGTGGCCTGGTGATTTCGAGGCCTAGTCTGTCCATAATAGACTTTGGCATCACGTTATGCGAGGCTCTGAAATCTAGCATGAAATTGTGCATCAGATGATCGTTCACGTTTAGTGTAATGTAGAAAGGAGTGACAGTATCCTTGGCACCTTCAAAATGTGGACCGAAAGTTATATTAGGCTTTTCATCTTCCAAATTTATCACGTTAGACTGACTCTCTAAATCTGAAAAATTGATCATATTGGTTATTTGATTTCTGTATACTGGATTCTTTGCCAATTTGACCAGGGTTATTGGTATATTGATCTTATTTATCTCATTTTCTAGGCTGAAACCTCCCACAAGTTTATCTGTTTCTTTGGTTGAATCTTAGATCTCCTTCCTCTCTAACTTATTTGTTTGCATTTCTTTATTTTCAGTTAGTTTTGTTTCCAAAGTATGCGTTCTGGCTATCTTAGCTTTCCCATCTTGGATCTCAACCTCCTTTATTTTGGTATTTTGTGAGTCTACTCCCTTTATTTTGGAATTCTGCATCTCAGTGTCTTTCAAAGTGGGCTCATATGTTTCGCCTCTTGGCAGAACTTTCTTTGGTTGAGTAGTTGACACAGATTTATTTTTAGGCGTCAGATTGTACTTGTGTTGGAGCTCGACCATTATAGTATCAACCATCCCTTGATAGGTAGAATCACCTACATTATTTGTGTTCTTATCTTTATTTGACGCTTGTTTTGTGTTAAGAGACTTCTCATAATATTCCTTGGTTAGATGAGGTTGTACACAATCGTCGCCCAAATTGTTAACGTCTTCTCCTAGATCCTCAAACTCTTGCAAGTCATTTCCTCCTCTAAAATTTTCATTTTTTAAAGGAGTTTGAATTTTTTGGTCCTTATTTTTAATCTGTCTTTGTTGAATTTGAGGATTGGGGTTTCTTATGAAATCTCTCTTAACAAATTGATCTGCTTTGGATTGATATAGCTCCATCCTCAAAATTTTATTTGATATCTCTTTTATTATTCTAGCCATATCATCCATCTTATTATCTGAGGACCTCCTTGATCCTGAAGGTCCTGCTTGTTCTTTAAAACGTTTGGTCTCTATGTTTCCTATTTCAATTTTTTTTTTAGTTTACCAAAATCCATCATGTTTGACTCAATCTCCATGACATCATATTGCATTCGGGTTAGGTCGGTCCCTCTCCATTCGTTTAGTAAAAGTGTGAAATCAGGTTCGAAGGCTCCCGCAAAGGTTACCTTGGCTGTAGGTTGGGACGATTTAGCTTCAAATGGGATCTTAATATATAATTTGTTAAATATTTGAATGAATTCCATAACGGTTTCTGAACTTTTTTTCTTCAAAGATCCAAACTCAGTCAGATAGTATAAATGGTCCTTCCTTTCACCCCATTGTCTAAGAAAGGAATCTTCTAGAGCATCATAGGATAGTATTGAACCTGCAGGCAGACTTCGAAACCAGGTTCTCACCTGACCTTCAAAAGTTTAGACAAACAACCATGAATACACATCTTCATGTTCGAGACCTAGGATATCTACAAATTGATCAAAGAAGTTTATATGTTCAGATGCGGTTAGGTCTCCTTCCCCTGTAAATGTAGGCAGGTTTTTCATGTAGTTTTCAGGTAGGTCATGAAGGGGTATTGGGAGGACCAGAGGAGTGTATCTGACAGCTACTTTAGAGAAAATCCTAGGGGGTGGGGGTGGCCCTTGGCCCCCCACTCCTCCTCCTGCAGCAACCCCAGATCCTCATCCTCCTCCTCTGGCAGGTGCCATAGATACTCTAGGAGAGGAAATTGATATGTTATACAAAGGGTTTTGGAAGATGTATAGTGAATCTTTAGCTTCTTCCGAAGATGAGAAAGTTGAAAAAAGGTGGAAACAGGATACAGGGGCTTGGTTCCTCTGATTTGCAAGAGATGTAAATGGGGGGACCCGTAGGTGTGGAATCCAAGTATATGGTATACTCTTCGAGACTTAGTGAGGTAAGGAAATCTAACTGAAGAGTTAGAGGGATATCAATCGACGCGACCTTTACCGAGGGATTTTCTCCTTCGTTTATGTAGGGGGTAGTCGTATGAGTTTCAGATTTAATTTTTGGGAAAGATAAATTTGGGTTTAGGGTTTCAAACTCGACTGTCTTCATTTCTTCAGAAAGGGTTTTGATGAGAGCTTCTTGTGAAGTAACTGCTTCGAGTGGAATCTTGGCCTTAGGTTGTGTATGTCTAAGTTGGTAGACCGCAGTAGTTGACTTAATGGAACCTCTTGATTTTAGTATTTTTTCGGGATTGGGAATAGGTGTGGTCTATTTACCATCTGGATTTTGTCTGGTGTTCCTTCGACCGGATGCCAACTTACTTAACATGGAGTCACCAAGTGAATAATAAAAACTTAGCCTTTAGAAGGTGTTCACTCTTTGTTCACTATCAAAGAGTAGAAACTTGAAAATGTCGTTCTCCCATGGCAAATGATTTTGTATCTCTGTCCCCAACAATGGTGCCAAAAAGATGTTGTTCCAGATTCTATACTTAAGGCTATAAAGTACTAATTCTAGGCATCCAAAAAGAGGGTGAAAGATATAAAGGAAGAAAACAACTGGGAAAATAAGCTAAGGCTGATTTTTGAGTTGTCTAGGTCTAGCTTCTAATTGTTCCTGAATGTTTATGTCACATTCAATGGCTTCCTATGAACGTTTGAGTTCAGCCCGGGTAGTAGTAGTTTTCAGAATGGTATCGAAAAGGTTTAAAAAAGGCTGGTTTGATCTAAGATACCAGGTTCTATGTTGGGCTATCTTGCCACATGTACAGTCATAAAGGAACAAAGTTTTTATAAAGTTTTGGTTGTTGTTTCACCTTTAGATTATACGAGAAAGAATCCCAAAATCGAATTAATAGTATAATGAAATCAAAGGCCATTTTCCGTAATTGAGTTAGATTTTAAAACCATGCATGAAGCGAGAGAAAACATAGAGTTGTTGAACAATGTGAGTCATCAATCAAGGAAGAATCTCACCTTGTGACAGAAGAAGAAAATAAGTAGGAAAAAATTTAATGAAGCATATGATATAGAAATCTAAACAATTCACAGGTCTTGTACCTGTTGATAGTTGATACAGAGGAAAAGTTGTAAACAATTAGATGATTAAAATAAATGATCACCACAGTAGAGGTTTTACTAAATTTCAGCTAAGCATTCATTAAAGACACATATGAGAAATGATGTGAAATGCGAAATAACAGAAGAAACACATAACCCAGTCTTGATGGAAAAAGAGTCTTCGATCTTCCTTGTATTAATTATGGTGAAAGAAATATTCTCTAGTACAATCGGCCAAAAGTAAAAAACCCCTTGTTCTATCTTTAAAAATTATACTTATACAAGATTAAAATGCTTTGAATTATAATCGTTCTAAAAATTTCGGTTTCAAATGGAAAATGAAATGTTTCACTTCCTTGTCTCTTGTCTTCCTCCATGTGGGCAGGGCATTTTATTTTCTTTTTATCTGGCTCTAAAAATAGGATGGAATAGGCATTTGTTACTACTTGCCTCCATAAGTCTTCCCTTTCCCCTGCTCGATACAATTAACACACCTTTCTATCAACTGGGCTATCATCTTGGAAGGTTCGTCTTGGTTGTTCGCCTCAAAAGTGTAGCAATTCTTTGCCAACTGTGGCAATCTTTTTCATACTTGTCAGTTTTCCGTGATGATAGACCAGAATTTCAAGATTGGTTTTATCAACCATTTATCCACTTGGGAAATATCGACCTGAATTACCTGGGATAATTCAACTTGTCCTTTTTCCACATCTTCCTTGATATCCAACATATGTTTGGCTATGTCAATTTTTCTCGGTGTTCCAGCACTACCTTCCTTATCGAGATCTAACAAATTTTTATTTATCAAGCCGAATATTTCTTCACAAGCATCTCTCATATCTTTAGCTCTTTTTCTTCTCTCGGATATATTATGTTCCTATGCCTTCAGTAAGATGTTACCTCTGGTTTTCTCTAGGATAGAAAACCTGGAACTGATGGCCACCTCTTCTTTCATTGTTCCTATAACAACCTCTTGTAAAGCAACCCAAGCTTCCCCAGCTTCTCTTTCTCTCAAGGAGATATCCTTTAATGCTTGTTCTATCATATGAAAATGATTCTGTATGGTTTCTACTTTGGTAAGTAGATCCTGTTGAGCTACTTCTACCTTCTTTTGAATTTCTATGGTTTGGGATTGGAATACTGTTATGTCTATGACCTGGTTTTCAATAGAAATTAATTTAGATTGCAACAGTTTTATTTTCTCCTCCTGTTGACTTACCTACGTTTGGCTTATTTTTGCTGATTGATGCATCTTCTCAAGATCATATTTAAGTCTCTCAATTTCCTATTGATTAGTTACTCTGGCTTGCTCGAAACCTTTATTTGTCTCATCCCTGGCATTAGCCTCTGTCGTTGCTACCAGAGCCTCCAATTTGATGATCAAGAGGTTCTTTTGTTTCAACTGTTCCCTCAAAGTTCCAACTAAATATTGGTTGGTTGTTGCATAAGCCCCCAATGTTCCTACTACCTCATCGTCGAATTCTTCCTCTTCCAAGGTTTCTCCATCTGTTAGGATTTTGTATTTTTTAGCTACTGCACCCACTCTTTGGTATGTTTCTTGCTTCACCACAGCCTTCCTTTTCTTACTGAAGAAGAATTCACTAGGAGGCAACTCTTCTACAGTGATAGGTGTAAGGTCCTCCTTGAATATCCACTCTGTATCAGGTTTCCCCTTTGTGAATTGTAATGGAGTGACAGATGCAATGGGGCTACCTATTTCCTTGGTAACTATCACTGGGTTTCCTTCTTCTTGGCTGGGGATCTCTTCTTCCTGATTTGAGATCTCAATTTCCTCTATCTTGTCGAGAGTCTCTTGTTTTCTAGGGTTCATGCCCGTTGAAATTTTATCTTCTACTTGTTGTGTACCTGGAGGTTGTGAGTTTCTACCCTGTAAAACTTTGGGGAGGCAACTTCTCCTATGCTCTTGGAATTTATAAAAATCGACCTTATCACCAGGCAACAGAGCTTGAACCTAGCTTAATAATTCAGAGTAGGACCTCGCACCTTGGAAGATTTCATCATGAGGTGAGTCTTCATGTTCGTATCTCTTAAGCCCACAGCTCGCCATGTGATTACTCACAACCTTATTAGGGTCGTGTTTCTTAAACTCAATGTCTACCAATTTCATTTTCTCCAAGGACGTAGCCTCTGCTTTGGCATGGCCGAAATATAATAAAGAATATGTACCAATGTGAATGGGGAAGGGTTGCCAAACCTTCTTTAATACTCCTTTGATCTCCTTTCTTATCCCACCGAGCACAATTTGCCTGGCGATCTCATGACATAATAACTTATCTGGTAAGAATACGATAGAGCATATGGGGGGTGTTGTCGCAAGAGTTGACTCTA
The DNA here is from genome assembly GCA_032191745.1 of Picea mariana. Classification (NCBI taxonomy): domain Eukaryota; kingdom Viridiplantae; phylum Streptophyta; class Pinopsida; order Pinales; family Pinaceae; genus Picea; species Picea mariana. The sequence goes on along the minus strand of JASDQU010105373.1, from coordinate 17,927 downwards.
GGCTGTAAAAGAGCCAAGACTTAGCACATTTTTAAAAGAAATAAATCTTGTTGATTGGTCAGTCATAGGAGGCTTCTAGAACTAGGTCTAAAATAGTCATTCCACTCATTTATAGATCATAAACAAAAGGCATGACCTCGTTTGTCTAATTCATTTTAAAATCATGAGGATGGATAGAAGATAGAGGATGAACAAAACTGAAAGAAAAATCCAAGCATCTGGTCTTCCTTTCAATAGAAGAAATAACAATAAACTTCAAATATCTGAACACAGGTCTTGTCTCACTCATAGAAAGACAGAGGAAAGGCTGTGAACAAATAAAACTTGTAAATAAGAAGAACAATTAGGATGCAGGTCTTGTTCTACTCACAGCAAAACAGAGGAAAAACTGCATCTTAAGGAATGCTTCAAGTTAGCTACAGCAGAGGTTGTACTGAATTGTAACCATTACAAGCTGAAATAATGAATGTAAGGAAGAAAGAGTAGCGATGAAAACTTCAGAAAAATAATACAGGAAGAAAACAGAACTAGACAGTGACAAAGTATAGAATCTCTTGACACTCTATTCTATATTTGATAAAAAAGAATGCATTACAAACCCAGCCTCCAAAAGGCTTTCGGGCTCCCCTGTTACATGCATCAGTCTTTTTTTAAAAAGAAAAAATAAGACTCTTTGTGTTCCGGGCATCTGAAGCGTTTTGCCTTCTCCGGACTGTGCGACTACCGGATGTGCTGTCATTTCTTTAAACCATTATTAATCGTTTGACCAGTGGAGTACTTTCAGCATATATGCTGGATTTATTTAATATGGCTACATTGCATCATCCTAGGAATGTATGTTGGTAGATGCACCTAAACTACCATGTTTAACAACACCGTCCTGTAGCCCAACTCCTGCCAGAACTAGAGGTGTTGCTATTGTATTATGTCTGCCATACACACTAGAGGGTGTATATGTATGAACTAAATAGGCCAAGCGATGTATTCAAGCTCTTCCAGTAACCCGAATTTGGAACTATACTGGTCTTACTATCAAAGTTTGAATTGGAATGTCTGAATCTTAAATATGAAACTGCCCCCATAGCAGATAGTCAATCGGACTTATCTTCACTGGAAGCTTGCTGTAAGCCTATCTCCTTCGAGGGAAACCAAGCAACTCTGGACCTGTTGGAAAATTGTACATTTCAGAGGATAGCATGCTTGTGCCATACATTTGCATTTCATCCCTAGTTTTTGCCTGTATAGCATGCCCCGGATATCCCCTGGAGGAGTCACGATGTGCTTCTACGATTATTACCGATTGCGGTGCTTGTTGTAAAATAAAATTTGAAAACCCAGATGTATCAGTTTGAGTCCCAATCGTGGAGATGAAAGAGTCTATTGTACTCTTAATTTCTCACGTTGGTTTAGCTGTGCAATGTGCGCTTGAGCTCTTAACTGGTTCATTCTTAGAAAAGAATGCTCTAGTATCGTGGAGTCCGAATGCCCGGTGTCGAATACTTATGACATGAGTTCCCACCTCGGAGCGCTTGAAATTTCTTAGCAATTCCTCGTCTATACCCATGCCATGTTTACAACAATCAATGCCTAAAAGGCATCCATAACCGCTGGCTAACTTCATTGTTGCTCTCCATAGGCTTGACAGTGGACGCGACAGGATTATTCTCTGATGTCGACTATGAACATTGAGACGAGAGCACCGAACATTATGACTGGACCTATCATGATCATGGAGTAGAGTGACGTGTCGTTCCCCATTCCCAGGCTCTGGATGCTCACTGTGAAAAGTGTTATTCTCCTCCATGAATCTCATAACGTAAAAATGAATGCCAGAAGCTGCACCATTACGCTGGACACTTGGAATCTTTACAGATCTCTCATCAACACTTACGAACATGTCCAATCCCCTACTATTTTCTTCATTACCACATGTTTCAATATGTCAGTAACGCACTCACACATTACTGATAAGAATATTTCTCTGGCAGCTGCAAGAATCAGTAATATCTGGATGGAAGCCGGGTGGACATTGGCATAGCGTACTGTCATTTAATTTGGTTGTTTTGTAGATAGCGTTGTTTCTAAAGCTATGCAACAACTAAAGCATCCATTTCATCAATGTAAGGTTCCACAACTAAGGATCTGCCCGATATCAGAATCACCAGGAATTTCATCTCATTTCAAACGTTCTGTATTACTGTGATTCCACCCGGAGAATTTGTTAGATTCTGGTTATTATTGCCATTGGTTTCCACTAATAAAATGATATATAGTTTGGGCTAAAGTCAGCCTGCTCACTGGGGGTAGCACTCCAAATGCATCGCAAGCCAGAAGTACAATGTTCTTTGGATGAGATCCAACACAAGGAATCCTGGCATTTGGTATAAACTCTATAGGGTATGCTACCCTCGTGTTCTCGGTCACATATTTAATCGACTTCTCTTGTGTGTTCATCGAATACTAAGTTCTCTAAAACTACCCCAAATTTAACGGCGTTCCAAATATTGTCCTCCTTTTCTTTTGAGAGGTCGATGCATTTTGCATAACAGCTTCCCTCGATATTAGATACACCATTATCGCTCCAGCAATGCTCATCGTTGTCAATCAGTTCCCTCTGGTGATCTGTAGAAAGAGTGGTCTTTCCAGTCCTTGAAAAACCAAAAAACCAAGTGACATCCCCTTCCTTGCTCATGTTGTTGCCATAATGTAATGATAGTATGCCTCTTTTTGGCATCAGATAGTGCATGACTGTAAACAGACCTTTCTTCATCTCACCAGCGTATTATGTCTCGAGAATCACCATTTCTTTTCATTTCAGGTTAACATCTATGCTTGTCAAGGACGTCATGTAGTGTGTAGCGATTGCAAGGGAATTGACCTGCATTATAGATCGTGAAATCTGGGGTCTTGAAATTTTCCAGTTCTTCCTGTGTTGGTCGGATACACATGTTATGCATGAAAAGAGAATGATAGGCTCGGGTAGATATAACCCTGACTTTGAGCCTGTTCTCTGGATCCCAGTTGAGGAATTGATCATTCACAAATACCTGTCCAAAAATGTCAAATGATCAACCACTCGTTCTCGATTCACCAAGAACTTTTGCTTGTAAAGTTCTGGAGGAGAAAGATTATACAAAACATGGGTAAGCTTGAGAGAGCTGTCACTGATAGTAGAACTAGCTAGAGTTGAAATTGAGGGCCTCAGAGGCTGCCCCCTTGCTTTTTCTGGATCTCCATGAATGATTTGAGGTCCTGTCTCTCGAATCAAGGATGCAAGAGAAGCACTTATAGACAACATTTGTTGTCTTTTCTTATTTTCCTCAGAGATGATTTGTTGCTGAGACGAGTGAGGAGATGATGATGATTTGGAAGTGGAGGGAGAAGACTTTTTCTGCTACAGCTTATGGAGCTCTGAGAGGGTCTGCACTTTTACTGAACAAACGCTATCACCATCATCAATACTCACATTGGAGTCACCTTTTGTCTTCTACATATCAATCTTATGGAGGGATATGGGGATATTCATCTCTTTCTTATCCATTCTATTCTTTGATCCTTGGCCAGCACAGTCAATTTTGATATCTGTTACAACATCGGCTCCCTCTAGGGATGGTACTTTCTCGTAAAGTGCCAAGAACAGTAGACCAAGTGCCTTCATCCATTGGGAGACCCGAAATACTCCTCATCAAACCCTAAACCCTGTCACTTTACTCACATCTTTTCAGAACAAAGACCCACTTATTCATCCATTGGGCTATGGAGTCGTAATGCTTTAAAACAAAACCATACTAGATTCAAAACTGAAATGTAAAACATATTGAAAACCATAGATGTAATCTAATGCTTGAAATCAAGCTTATTTATATACATCAACTACTCTAACTGCTGAAATTTTTTTCGCTAAATCAAATGATATGAAAATGCCAGTGAAGCCAATCCAATAATTGCCTACTTCTTTAAAACTTTCTCACACTTTCTTCGAGCAGGCTGAAGAAGGAAACCAACAACTCCCATCTGACCTGTTGGTGATCATGTACTTTCAAACCTTTCATCAATTCTTGTGACCAAATATTCATGACATAGCATATTCCTCCATTAAATGAGTCCAAAAGATCAGCAAAAGGGTCTCAGAAAAATATATCATCCTGAGGTTTTAAAACACCCAAAACTACTCTATGTTCTGATTTATGATTCTTAGGATCATTAAACATGGTAACCATATCTTTTTCATGAAACAAAGCAGAGTCTAAAATCTGATCTTCTAGAAAGAAATCATCATACATAGGTTCACTAACTTCCTGTAAAGTTCCCTGAAATACATGACTGTCACCATTTAAAAATAGATTTACATTTTCAGAAATGGAAGAAGTTTGACACTCATATCCAGGACTATGTGAAAGTTGTAAATCTATGTGAGTAGGGGCCGCAACATAGTTGTGTAGGGGCAGACCCTTCTCTTYCTTAGTTAAAGGAGAAGGTGGTCTCTATATTTTCTGAATAAAACAACAATCATTCTTTTCTATCCCTTTTGCAGGTTGACCGTGATGCCAAATATATTMTTCTTGAGTAAGTTCACAAGATCTAGCATATTTATAAGCCGACTCTTCCTCATACTGATCATCTTCATCAACTTGAGAAATTTCTATTTTTTCTTCCTCCTCCTCAAGAGGACTTGTATCACAACAATCCTCAAAAAGAATTTCAGCAGAATATATCCTCTGATAATGTTGATGAAAAAGTGTGTGAAAGAATCTCAATGAAGGAATACTGGAATGGGGTAAGGATTTATACCAGAGTCTAGCATCTTTTTCCAATGAAAACATAAACAATTTCATGAGGAAGTCTTCATGATGTACATTTAATTCTTCCATGAGATTGTGGAATTCAAACAAATGTTGACCAGGATTGTCATCCTCATATTCTCCAAATTTACGAAGGATATCTCCCCAAATTTTAATGTTTGGAACAATGTTTGGAAAGCCATAAACATTTGTAAAGTCCAGAGGGGCAAACCTTGTAGCAATTTGAGTAGTGAACGAATTCGACATTTGAGACCAGTGGAGTC